>QLPN01027369.1:0-12397 GCA_003314395.1 Albatrellus ellisii
GCAGTCAAAAACATCATGGACATATTCAATATTTAATCAAATGGAAAATTTACCCAGAAGATGAGAATTCCTGGGAACCAGCATGTATCATGATCAAAGACATACCCAAGCTGGTTAAAGAATTCCATACCTCCTATCCCACCACCATAAGATCTGTTCAATGTTGCTCAATTCCAATAAAATGACTTTCAGACTCAGCAACCTTACCTACTTGAGGATCAGAGCACACCACCAGACTAGATCTTTACAGTGCAGAAGAAATTGTCATTCCTGTACATGGTCAAAAATTGGTCAATACTCATATCTCCTTGGCTATACCAGACAACTGCTATGGATTTATTGCTCCTTGCAGCAGTTTGGCTGTCAAAAACTCTATTCATATTGGAGCAGAAGTTATTGATTCAAATTACCCTGGACCAGTAAAGATTTTATTAGTCAATCTCAATGATAATGACTTTACAGTCAAAGTCAACAATCAAATTGCTCAAATGATCCTCAAACATATATCACTCACTGATGTTTGAGAAGTAGACTCATTGGATGAAACACAAAGAGGAGAAAAAGGTTTTGGATCTACAGGAGTCTCTACTGCTCATCAAGTTGTCTCACCCTAAGAAGGGGGGTATTTGTCAGGACATACTTATTTTTCTCTTCATTTTACTATTTCTCTTACCCTTATCATCATATAAGATCTACTAGAGATATCTTATCTCATCTTAACAGATCAATAGTAGATCTTATCATGATTATCTATGACACATATTTGTTTAGTCATCAGGCCACTTACTATACATTTATGACTACATTTCCCAAACCTCAACACTCTTCAACATCTGCTGAGGTGGGTTCCATGTCATGCACTCCTCTCTTTCTAGTCTGACAGTTACCTCACTCTGTGCAGTCACTCTTTTTGTCACTCTTTGTCACATACTCTCTCACATCTTCATACTCTCTCTCTTTCTCATCTCAGCAATTGCTAAGAGTGGCCTATTGGACAGTCTTAGGGAATGTCTGTAATGATACCCCTGGTAACAAGGTATTGAATACATGCTTGATAAGCATAATAGATGTTCCTAATGATGATGAAGATTGGGATCAACGATATAGTAATGAGGGTGATTCCAACAATGACCATATGAGGATCCAGAGTGATGAGTTTAGGATGTCTTAGCAACACTTAGAGTGACTTTAGAGATCTTAGACTTAGTTCTTAGAGGATGAAGCAAGTTTGTAGCAAGCTTAGGTCAAGTGCAGTATAGGAGAATCCCTAGATTGCAAAGTTGACAAGACTGGGGTTTAAGACCACCAGTCTTTCTACTACTTATACAAAATCTAAGTCCTAAGTATAGTAAGGTTCATCGATCAATGATGAATGTGCAGTAGTGCACAGTATTGCACAGTAATACACAGTAAGTTGTGTCCATGGTGTAAGTAATGTGACTTGGCCACTAGCACAAAATGAACCAAAGGTAAACAAAGATAAACAAGAGTGAGAAAAGGGAGTCCTTGCTAATTGTATAGTAATAGTCCTTAGCAAGTAGATGTTATGATAAATAAAGAAAGATAAGGAGAAAATATAAGTCTTTATAGTACTTGGAGCTAAGCTCACACTTAAGTATGTAAATACTTAAGTACTATAAAAGAGAAAAAGGAAAGAGTCCTTACTATAAGTATGAGCTATGCTCAAGCTGTAGTTAATACTACCCTTATAGTAAGTAAGATAAAAGAAAAGAAAAAGAAAGAGAAAAAAGAAAACCATTACAAGGTGCCTAGGCAAGTGCCTCATAACAGCAATGCTGTTGTCTTGGGACCATGTCCTCTATCTCATACTCTGCCTTTGTGGCATCAAGCTCTATATTCAACATTGCATCTTTGTTGACTACTCTGTTTTTCAAGAAGATGTCACCCCATTCTCTAGTCTTAATGGACTTTATTATGGAACTTCCAGAATCCCATGGCTTTAATGTTATCTGTCAGGCTTCATTTATGGAGCATTATATCTCCTTTTCATTTTTGCTTTCTTTCTTGTTTCTTTTGATGATCTGATAAGATAAGATCTTGTTATCTTTCTGTTATCTCATCTTATCTGATCTGATCTCACTTACTGTCACTTTGTGCTAGACTAGTCTAGACTTACTCTAGACTATGAGGTCATACCATGAGGTAGTGGCATGGTACCATACTTACTGCGGGTTGTACTGTAGCAGTCTGCCCTAGAGTAGCTGCACTGGTCCGTGCACGTTACCTTAGAGTATATAGATAGCTGTAGTATAGTGAATATACTCCAGCTAGTTATGGCTGGATTTCCTCTTCTTTTGAGTGATCATTAGTCGAGTGCACCCAGTCTCCTGCCTTTAGGGATATATGCAGACTCCAGTCTCATACACACCATACTACAACAGAGACTTCAGGAATTACTTTCAAGGGTGAAGGTGGTAAGTGAGCCACATGTTCCTGTACCTCACAACCCCGCACCACCAGGACCTGTCAAAGACAACAGTGGTACTTTTAATGGAATATAAGTGAGGTTCAGCCTCCAATCTTTAGTTGGGCCATAGTAAGGAACTCCCTCCCTCAATAGGTGATTACAATCTAAGACCTGAAGATTTATGTACCACATGAATTTTGTTGAACAAGGTGTCTTAACCATGACCATGACACAGCTATATGCCCAAAATGCACACCATGGTATTATTGTCACAAAGCAGTCACAGTGCTCAGGTTGGGATCTGTAGTCAGTAGGACCTGTTGACACGGTCAGGCCTGGAGGCAACACCATACCCTATGTTATGAGACATCATTTTCACTCATGGGGGCAGCAGAGGTTGAGGTCAAGGATGTCCAAGGCTTGACCATTCTGCACAGTGAGCAGGGATGACAGAATTTTATGAAATGACAGCATTGTTAAGACTATAATGTAATGCTTAGTTCTGGACAATGACATAATAGTGAGTCACTGATGATGATCAGGTGCAGCCCATGCAGCACAGAGCTGTGGGGATGTGAAGATGTAATTATTCTTGATATCATCACCATGCACCTACATTTTTTGATTGGCCTTCAGTAGAAGTGGCAAGGCTTTTTGTTTCCATGATTGTTTTCTCTTGTCTGCCTTTTTGAATCATTGTTTATTCCCACTACCACTAGGTTTTACAGTCCAACTGCATAAAATTTGCCTCTGCCAAAAAACAATTTGCTGGAGTCCCTTCAATTGTCATCATGTGATGTCAGACTCCTATCACTGACTTTATTCCCTGCCATTATTTTTTCTTTTCTTTTACTTCCTTTTATGTTTTATTTTTGATATGATTAGATTAGATCATATTATCTTTTCATCTTATCTGATCTACATCTAATCCTCTATCTTATCGCAGTCCTTACTGCCTCATGGCTAGTGGTTCTCACAGATGCTGCACATCTGTCAGTGTAGTCTCACACTTGCTGTGCTTCTAGTTACTGTAGACCTGCCCTCATGTACTGCACCTGGTCTGTGCACAATCCACAGTACTATAAGTCATGAGGTAGCTAGATGAATATACTCCAGCTTGTTACATCTGGTTCCATCCTCACCCCTTGGCCTAGATCCAAGGCAGCTCCCATTAAGTCCTCTTAAGGAGGCAGGGATCAATGGGAGATGGTGGACTCATGCTATGAGCATTCATTGTAGGCTTGTCAATCCTGACATGTGAACCTTATAGTACTCCTCTTGCTGTAAAAGGTGGCATTACATGGCATTATTGGATCATTTTTTTAATGATGAATGCTGAGGTGAGGATATCTCTGAGCATGATATATTGTTGTCAGGTTGTCACAGGTCAATTTGAAACCCAGCACAAGAGTTTGTATGGCATTGAGGTGTCAGGTTGGTGAATGTATTAGCAAATGCCCAGGAGGTGGAGGGCCATGGCACACTGAGGCAGCTCAATTCAATAATAACCTTTGATGATGGTGAATTCTTCCTAGTTACTGCTTTTTGTGTTTGGTAATGTATTGGCCTTGGGAAGCTTCTGGTCACCAATCTGTGTGCATCCAGTTGACAGTGAGGGCTGGAGGATGGGCTGCAACCCTGCTGATGTCAGCAACTGTTCTGTGCACTTGCACTCAGTGACAGTCCTGCATAACTTTGGACACATTTTCTCATTGCCTGCACCTGGTTTTGTCATGGGTATTGGGTCCATCAGGCAATATCTGAAGCTGTACAAGGAATGCAACATGTTCCTCAGCACATGAGACCAATGTAGTACACTACTTGATTGACTCAAAGAAGAGCTGGTAGGTGCACATATTGCATGTTATCCAACAAGATCTTATTGTCTTCACCACAGGAATTCCCTCAACCTCAGTGTCAAACTCCTGGCTTGTGGTCTTACAACTGTGCAAGACATGACATCTCAGAAGTTCCTCCTCCTTGGATAGCTCAATCACAAGAACATGCTGAAAAGTGGCTGACTTGTCATGGTATTCCTTGATTTTGCAAAGATGCAGTCATGACAGTTTGGTGAAGACAATTTTGAGTGGTGGAACACATGGACTGCAAGAGATAGAGAATGTCTGATGGGACACAAGCTTGGTCATTCATTTCAGGTACATGAGAGTCACTTATTGAATCGATGGTTGTTTGGACAATAGCAATGGTACAAACATTGCAAACCAGATGTCAATTGCCACATTGGAAACAACTTTGATGTGAGGCCGACGTGTCATCAAAGCCAAACAACTGAGGAAATGGCTAAAAACAAAGAAAGGACAATTGTGCTTCAACTAGTGGATATCCCAGATATATTAGTGTATAGTAAAGAAGAGAAGAGAAGAGTACTGTACCTAGTGGATATCCCAGATGATCAGAACTGAGGAATAAACCACTAGGAGTCTTATGTATATATAGTACCCTAGAATGTGCACAGACCATGCAGTACAGTATAGGGCTGGAGAATGAGAAAGTAAAGTAATGATGTCATATCTAATAATAGAGAGGATGTGTAAGTGCTGACTGAAGCTCCACAGTAACTGTGGGAGTGATTGGTGATACTCCACAGCAGGTGTGAGAAGGATTGGTGAGCATGTGCAGTAAGGGTGAGAAGAATGAGTCATAGCTAAATATAGAACAGGCCAATCGGAGATCAGATGACATGTGTGTCATTGGCCGATAAAGATGAAGAAAAGGAATGCAAGACCATGAGAATCACTTTGATAGATCAGGAGCAATTGTAAGATCTATGATGATAGAGACATAAGAAAATAGAGGAAAATGAAGAGAAAAATGGGGAAAATAATAGTGGCCTGACATTTGAGGATCCCATGGAGCATGAAGAAAACTGCCCCTGTGACTGCAACAATTTCAAGTTGTGAGTCAATATTTATGACAGTAAGAGCAGGACCTCACACTTCTTGAAGTGATCACAACTTCATGCACCATGGAAATGAGTGCATTCCCATCAGGCTGGAGCCCATTCTTGCTTGTGTCCATACTGGGGATCCTAGTCAGATGTACAAAGGGGTCTTCTGGATATTGAATCATTCCCAGAAGCACCTGCAACTGTGGGAAGGGTTTGAAGAAGGATGAGTCTGGAGATGAAATGTTCCCAAGGTACACATGTACAGCTTACATCACCATATTCATTCAGGTGCTCATCACATGTCTGATGTCAAAAACCCAACCTGCTGAAGGAGAGGTTATTCATCAGATGGTATGTACCTACTTTTGTTGTTCCCTAGGTAAAGACTGACAACTTGTGTGCAGTTCAAGTTCCCTGCTTCTGTTGTTCAGCATGGTTACTTTGTGAACTCTACAGTATGTTATTGTTCTGTGTTGACATTTTCTAGTGTGCTGCTCAGTACTGATAGACCATCCTTGTCAGACTTTCTGATGGGTCTGTATGGCAATCTAGTAATGAAGGCTACACCTAGAATATCTTGTATCCAAAGGAGTGCCTCTTGGCATTCTACCATCATACCTTCACCTACAACCAAGCATACTTCATCACTGAAGGCCACAAGTTCTATTATACAACTGATACAGGCTGCAGCTGAAACACCTTGGATGTGCCACTGACACCAAATTCATTTGGTGTAGATCCTGTGCTTCCACCCTGGGAACTTAGACTATCTGATCTGGACAGGAAACCAGGAGTGCAGTGGATTTGGTGAGACCTGCCACATGGAGGCATTGTACACTAGGGACAATGGGCACAAGTGGCTCTTTGTCAAAAAGTATGTCTGGAATTGCCCTTTGGTGCACAATTCTGCACTCTTGTTGGACCTGACACAGATGATCTGTGAGTCTTACCAGGACAAGATGGGGTTACAGCAGTTCTTCCAGGTGGACAACTTGTTGCAGCTCATCAGTGGGACAGAATAATATAACAAGAAGATGAAGCTGTTTGAGCATGTCATGGGATTTGTGAAATTCCCTGAGTATTTAATCATTGTGGAGGTGAGTATATTGGCATGGTCACCTAGGATTTCATTAACCAAAGGATGGCACCAGTATCGTCCTGAATGTTGGTCACTAGATCTGTAGGCATCCTTGGATGGGCATACATTTGCTGCTGGTCAAATTCCTCCTAGCATGCACCCTGAGCAACACATCAGTATCTCAAGTTGTATTGAATGCACTGTCTCTCTGACTTGTGTGTCCACATGCATACATGGTGCTAGAATCTTCAACCAACTTTGTTTTAGTCCATGTCACTATGTCAGAGCCTCCCAATCCTACCTGGGGTAACACCCTCAAGTCTAGCTGGAATGGAACATACTTTGACCTGTCCATAGACTTGGTCAACTGAGGCAGCCAAGGCTATGTGGATTTCAAAAAGACAATAGGATTGCTCTCATCAATATAATGTGCAATCTGAATCATGCTGTGGTCACTGGCTCAAAGGAACTACAGACACATATCACTCATAATGACAGCAAGTCAAATGAGTAGTGTATGAGTTTTGTTTCTGCTTATCACTGTCTTGGTGACAGGTGAACCATGGAAGCCTCTTGTCCCTCCAAAGTATGATTCATGGGAAGATGGCATGAATGCAGTGATGTGGTAGATACCATTTGACTGCTTCCATTTGACTCTGACTGATGATCTGTCTGCAGAAGTGTGCAGTGCATGTGCATGGATACACTGAGCACTTGGACCCCAGAGCCATGTTCAGCAGCCTTTTTGTTGTGGGCTTCACCATGGCCATTGGGAAAGTTGGCAATAGATGAGTACAGTGCACAGAGAGCAATATACTCCCAAGCAGGGACACCAGCTTCACATGGGAAGACATGCACAAAGACATGCACCTCTGGGAGTTTGGTATCAGACTCCTATCACTGACCTTATTCCCTCCCATTATATTTCTTTTCTTTTACTTTCGTTTACATTTTACATTTGATATGATTAGATTAGATCATCTTATCTTTCCATCTTATCTGATCTATATTCAATCCCTATCATTTACAGTCATTACTGCCTCATGGGTAGTGGTTCTCACAGATGCTGCACATCTGTCAGCAGTACTCTCACACCTGCTGCACCTCTAGCTACTGTAAACCTGCCCTTAGGTACTGTGCTGTGTCTGTGTACTGTTCATAGTACTATAAGTTGTGAGGTAGCTAGATGAATATACTCCAGCTTGTTACAGCTGGTTCCACCCCTTCTTCATAGCTGTGTTCTCTCATCCCTTGGCTTTGATCCCAGGCAGCTCCCAGTAAGCCCTCTTAAGGAGGCAGGGATAAGTTGGGTTTGTGGCTTTCATGACAATGCCCATTATCAGTTAGTCAATCCTGACATTTGGAGACCCTGGCTCAATTCTTGTCATAGTGAATGATGAGGAACCTACAGACCACATTCTATTCAGCACAGATGAGGGGCTAACTTGGCATGAATACAAGTTTGGCCACAAGAAGTAACATGTGTACAGCATTGTCACTGTCCTGTTGGATGCAAGTTGGCAGTTCATCCTCCTGGGCAACTATGCACACTTGTTGAACTTGGTGGTCATCCACCTTGACTTTTCTGCACTGATGCACAAGCAATGTGGGTGTCACAGTTATAGTTATATGCATGCAGATTGATGCATGGTTTTATAGGTGTGTTGGACATGTGGAATCCTGGTCATGACATTTTTGAGCTGTGGAGTCCAAGTGAGGAGCAGAACAAGAGGCACCTTTTCAGACATCAGGTAAGCAAGATGCCAGTATAAAGCATGTGGGTGTGTGACATTGTACCCCAGACTCTTTACCACCACCATGTCTGAGAACAAAACTGCATCATTGGAAACCAACAAGGGGCCAAAATGACTGTGATGAATAACTGTGTGTGCACACAGAGCAATTTTGAATGGTAAGGGGTCACCAGGCCATTCAAGGAATGTGTGGGCTAACATATAACCTATCCTGCAGCAAGTTCAACTACATAAGAAATGCAGATGACAAGTGCATGCTGGTCCCGGGCAGACAGCCCCTCCCCTCCAATGACTTGTGTCAGGATGGTGAGGACTACTGGTATGAGCAGATGGTGTACTGCAAGATCCCACACTCCTTGTGTGAGGGCAGGTCTCACCCTGATTGCAGGATGTCCCATGTGTGCCCTGGCATCAGATTGAAGAGTGTCCTGTTCTGAATGTCCCTTAATTATATAGATTTTTTATTATAGAAACAAACTCAACAATAGTAGAAAAATGTGGCTGAATGTCTCACACACTACCCCATATTAAGCCAATTATTGCTCCCTATTACTGCTACCATCTACTTTCCACTTGTTTGCCACCAAATGTCAAGAGGTGAGTAGACCTCTGGATCCCCAAGTCACAACTGGATTGCTTAATTGCATGCATTAGCACTGTCACAGCCTGGTTTACAGCACTCTGATCCATCTCATACTGTTGTCATTGAAGGTGAGTAGAAAAACATGTTGTGAATTTTGTTCCAGTTGCTCGGAGAGCTCACATTTCAAAGAAGGCTTGGCATCTCTGCTTGCTAGAGCACAGAAATGGCCATCCCTCATGTTGACATTATTCATCTATTTATCTACAATGCTAACCATACTCCCTATCTTATCTCATCTATATCTCATATCTTCTTCTTTTGTCTGCAACCTTACCTCCAAAGTTAGGACTCCCCTCAAACCTTAAACCTTCACTACTATATCATCTTCTTGCCCCTCATCTTGCCACCCCAGCTTTCTACCTGTGTAGCTGAGGTGTGTATCATCTACTTTATTCCTTTATCTCTGACTTACCTTGATCTCTAGCTATATTCTTCTATGCCCTCATCATCTGGCATCCTCATTTTCTCTAGTATTCCCTCTCCCACCAGTCTTCCCCATCATGTGGGACTCTGCCATGCAGGACTTCTCATACTCATCACTTCTTCCTGCCCTTTCCTGTGTTGTCACCTCATGGACAAGTTGATGCAGAAGTATATCCAAGACATGAAGAACAACCTCTTATTGTCACTTGATTGTATCAATGGAGCAGAACTTGGAATGGCAGAAATGCAGCATAAGCATGCAGAAATTAATGGCTGTATTCAAGAGGAGCAAATGATGCTAAATATTTTATTGGAATCTGCTGTTTTGTATACATCAAGACTAGAGCATGCACAGGGATCACTTGACAAAGCACAGCTGGTAGCATGGTTTGTAATACTTATTTCCACTGCCCTACACAGGCTTATGTGGAGTTGCATAGCATTCCTGCCCATCATCATAAAACCCAGCCCAGTGGATTGAAATCTGGACATTCCAGTGAGGACAAGGGAGAAAACACCAAGTCTTTTAAGTGAGTACCATTCCACAAGGATATCTGATGGCCATTCAAGAAAGATGAGCACTGACAAGTTCAAGCAGAGGACCCATGCACCCTCAACTCCAATCTAGCTTTACAAGCCACCTTCCCTGTGTCCTTCCTGCAGCCTTGACGAAGGCAAGAGAAAAGAAAAGCCACCATGAAGCACAGTCAATCCCCCTCCCTAGACCCATCAGATTATGCTGATCCCACCACCTCAACTCATTGCAGCTCAAAACAACCCAGAGAAACTGCCCCACTTGATGTCAGCCCTGTGTTATGAGGCACTTGTACTGGCACCTCATAACATGTTTTCTTTTCCTTTGTCTTTTTTTTATATAAGTGTAGTATTAACTACAGTTGTTGAGCTTAGCTCCAAGTACTATAAAGCATCTTCCTTTCTCCTGTATCTTTATTTATTTATTCACATTTACTTGTGAAGGATGATCACTATACAATTAGCAAGGACATGTCTTATTTTGTCTTTATTTATCTCTTGTTTCACTTGCACTTGTGGCTACCTTACAACTAGTTTACTATGGATGTGTCTCAGGTCACATGACTCTGTTGATTGCTGTGCAATCATTGTTGATCTGTGAACCTTATTTACAGTTACTATTCTCAGGACTCCAGTTTTGTATATATAGTTGAAAGACTGGCAGTCTTAAACCCCAGTCTTGTCAACTTTGCAATCTAGGGATTCTCGTATACTGCACTTGACTTTAAGCTCACTACAGCCTCACTTCATTCATTAAGAACCATGTCTAAGATCTCTAAGTCACTCTAAGTGTCACTAAGACATCCTAAACTTGTCACTCTGGATCCTCATTTAGTCATCAGTGGTATCATCCTCATCACCATCTCATTGATCCCACTCTTCATCATCATACCAACTACCATGTTACCAGGGGTATAGTTATCACAAGCTTTCCCTAAGACTGTCCAATAGGCTGCTCTTAGCACCCTGCACATTCCCTCCCTGATGCCTCTCAGCAGGTTACTCCTGCTAACCCTCAGCCTCCTAAGCCCAATAGTTCTAGATTGACCTGAAGCCCTGTCAATGCACTCAATGCAGAGCCTAACATCTCTGACAGTCCCCAACACCTCTCTGCCCCTCATAGTGGGGCTCCACCATCCCCACCCACCCAGACCCCACATTTGCAAGGGAGCCATGTACGTTGATATCCTGTTCTGGCCTAGACATATCATTTGTGAGAAGGCTGTGTTCTTCAGTCCCTCACCCAGGCCTGAGGTCCCCAGTGGGGATACATCCACCAGTCTGTCTGCAGGCCCTAGCTGTGGCCAGCCTCACCCAGGTCTACTGCCTCTGGTTGAACCATTGCCTTCCAATGTCTACTGATTAGGGAGGGAGGAGCTGTTGAGATTTCCATGTGTACTACTACATTTTTGTTTGGTTTCACTCCACATACACTTTACATACTCATTGCATACAATCACGTATTACTTATACCTCCATGCACCTCTCTTCTTCTCCAGACTACCCATTCCTCTGCACACACACACTCCACCCTTTATTCTGGGATGACACACATCCCTCCCATTATAGTTGTTGTTGTACTCTATGATAAGGGGAAAAAGGTGGCCAGTGAATACAGACAGAGATAGCAGGATCGCCGATGTCGCATTCTCATCCTTGCACTCATCTAGTGCGTCGATGATGAAGATACCTGGTCGGAAGGCCTCCTCATGCATGACAGCATGTAGGGGGTCGATGATCAGCTTTTCCAATTGCATTGAGGGAAGCACATATTGCACGTCAGGGTCCCTATCCATTGCTTCAGATAGGTGTTTCTGGAATGAAGGATTGAACAATGACAGCTGATACACTATCATGGGGAAGAGCAGGGAGATGTTGCTGCAGTCAGAGCCATCCCTCAAACAGAAAAAGGATGTGCCGAGCTCGTGAGTTTTGTTCAAGTGACCAGTGACGGTCTGAGCAATGGTAGACTTGCCTGTCCCTGCTACTCCATCGAGCCAGAATATCTGACCTTGTCTGTTCCCATCTGTCAATAAAGTATTGGCTGTCTTGATGCGACCGTTGAACCAGTCATATATTGTATTGAGGGTCTCCATCCTGGTCTCTTTGGTGCATGATGCTCGTTTGCTGTCATGATCAAATCAGGCAGCGCACGCGTAGTGTGGCATTGGACCACCTGTTTGCACATCAGTCAACATTACATGCATATAAGAACGAATCACCTACGATGATTGATATTCTATGGGCGTTGTCAGCCTCTTTTACAATATCCAGAGGAAACAAAAATGCCACACCTGTGTCATAGCATATACTGCTTGACATATTGTCTCTGCCTCGTCATGGACAACATTCTCTGTCTTGCTAAAACCTCCGTGCATTTCCATGGCTTATCCTCTTCTTTGGTTTGCTCTGTAGTTGAGTCAGCACTGGTCTCCCATTAGGGATATGTGAGACTCAGGTCTTACATTATCATTGTAGAAGCAGAGATTCAACATATTAGACATTCAGAAGCAACTAGCTTGTCTCAGCTCCTTGTGCCTCAACTAACAAGCCCTTAAATGTGGTGACTGTAGATCAGCAATTGTCATGGGTGATCTGTTCCTATCTTTATGTAAAGGTTGACTGAAGC
>QLPN01027436.1:0-15174 GCA_003314395.1 Albatrellus ellisii
GGAGTTGTCGCTCATCCTGGTAAGATGCTGTTTTTGCTTTGAAAGCGGAGGTCTTATCGACTTCTTGCACAGGCCACGCTGCAGGGCCGTCTTCAATAACTCAGAGCACGCTACCTTTGGTCCCAGACGGGCCTGCTGTCCTTCAAATGACTGTCTTGCCAGAAGCAGTGGGCACACACCATGATATTATTCGGTCTCTTGTCCAGGAACAGGCGAGACAGGCTCAAGATTGTATCGCGTCTTTGGTACTAATGATATTTGATACTATGGTGTAGGTACAACCCTTGCAAGAAGCAATCGCAACTTTGCAAGCCGAGTTGCAGCAACGCAAACTTGCCCACACCACTGAAATTGCTGCTCTGAATGAGAAGATTCGAGGATTGGTACTGGAAGTACAGGATGTCCAGAGACAATCGGAAACGATACAACGGCTCAATAATTCTTTGGAACAACTACGGGTTGAGATGGATCGGATGCGAATGGAGAAAAGTATTAGCTTTTCTGCTCATGAGCCAATGAACTTATCAACACCTGTGAGCATTCCAGCGCATAGCCCGCCACGACCTAGCAACTCGGGGTAAGTTGGTTTACTTCACTCAATTACCTACCATACTCATTCCATTGCACAGAGTCATCTCTGTTGAAGCCGGGCCGTCGAAGGCGCCTCAAGTCGACACAAGGAAGCCGTCTCGCCACTCATCATATGTCGGCGGTAGTACGTTTGAGTACCCACCAGCGCCAGCAGTCTCACCTACAAAGGGATCGTCAAAAGACAACGACGGGCGGAGTATGTTGGGCAAACGACAAAGGGAGTCAGAAGCAAGCGATGTATGTGAGGGGGATGAAGGAGTGAGCAAGCCAGTTCTGCGACCGAACCAGAAGAAGGCGAGAACGGAGGAAGTCGGGGAGGAAGCAGGGCCGTCTTCGATGAGCAGACAGGAAGTGTCAAATCGGAGTCTCGAACGGGACAAGACTGATGATGTCAAGGCTGGTGGCCGAACTGCCAAATTCAGCGTGTTCGCAGGCCCCGAGGAACAGTTGGCGAACATGGAGGACGACGTCATCACCGATCGTGACTTTGATTTTTTCGACACCGCCGTCCCCCGGGGACCGAAGACCAGCTCTGCTCTCGCGTCAGAAAACCAGCATCCATTTAATTTTACTTTTCCCTCTGCCCATCTTTCCCCAACTCTCGCCCCCAACACTCCCGCTCCTACTGGCCCTCTCCCCGCCCCAGACGACGACTCCGTCTCAGCCTCATTTCCTTGTCCCGAGCGTCCGCACTCCCCCAGTCCCATCCCCGCTACTCATCGTGTCGCAAGGTCCGATAGAAACGATATCTTCCATCCGTTCGGCACTCCACCCAGCAGTCGCAATCTCTCTGGCACTTCAACAATCACAACGCTCGAGTCAAACATGAACCCGCCCGCCTTCTCGCGCACTCCACCTACTTTGCCAGATATACTCGAAATAGACAACGACCAACGAGCTGGTGAACGTAGAAAAGCGTCAAGCAACGATGTCGGCGCTGGTCTTGGGATGTCATCAATGCCCATGGCTGTCGACGAGTCGCCTGAAGCACCTATACGACGTACCATGTATGGGACAGAACTAGAAGGCGATACGAGGTTTGGCGATTTCGGCGTTGAGGGCGTGGCAACAGGTTTCTGGACTGGAAGTAGATTTTGATTATCCTTGGGGTCTTCCGACGCCATTCCTCATCTACCGCAGCCGCGGGCTATTCTTATTAGACTCCCGCCCTTGTAACGCTGTTTTCGTAGCACTTGCATAATGTAGCTTTCACCTACCTGTTTTTGTCTGAATTCGACACATGCTTGGCCACCCCTCTCTGCTTCAGGTCACTTATTGGTTATTCCACATTACGTGGCATTCTACCTACGCTGGTGATAATGATTTCCACCAAATAATATAATGGAATGGGAATAAGCGAAGGTATAAGTGAAGGTATACATGTGGGCGGACTGTAAGTTACATACTATACCAAGCTGAGCTGTACCAGTAACCACCCATAATAAATATTAGACAATGGTTCGTTCGTCAATAACTTAGATAACCGGAACAAACGCGACGACCTCCTGATATAACAAATCTTTCAATTGGGCTTTGCTGAGAGCTTCCTTGTGATCTGGAAACTTCGCGCTTAAATTCCTATTCCGGCTGATCAACGAACAGAACTTACCGTCAAACTCGAAATAGTCAGGATCAAGGGACATGCTAGTAGGCTCGTCGTCCGGGTCATGCTAAGAAGGAATCAGCTTGTCGGACAGGGAACAGAAAATGATATCTTACATATGCAGCAAGGTATGGGTGCTCCAGCGCATCCTCAACAGACATGCGCTTCTTAGGGTCGAAGGTCTGATGTTTCGCAAAAGTGAGTCATGACGCCGAGACCCGAGCAAAGACAGAGCATACCAGAGTCTTGTGCAAGAAATCTAGTGCCTCCGCCGACGCCTGAGGGAACAAGGCGCTGAATGGTCGTCTTTTACGGATGGGCAAAGCTCGAATGTAGTCTCTCGAGCGACGAGAGGTAATCCCGTAAAACTCTTCAAGGGTCGGTGTCCCGATGACATCGAGAATGAGGTCGAGCTGATGTCCATAGTCGCGTCCTGGGAAGAGCGGGCGGCCACTGAACATCTCTGCCAGGATGCAGCCTACGGCCCATACATCGATAACCTGCAGGTCGCATCATAGATAAAAGCTCGCACTGTGGTCGTAGGTGAACGACGCACCTTGGAATACATTTTGAATGATAGCATAATTTCTGGTGCACGATACCATCTCGTAGCAACGTACTCCGTCATCATCCCGATGTCTTTGTTGCCCTGAGATCCCGAGGTCTTCACGCTCCTGGCCAGCCCGAAATCGCACACTTTCAGGTCACAGTTGGCATTGACAAGCAAGTTAGCGGGCTTGAGGTCACGATGGACGATATCGGCGCTGTGTATCGACTTCAAGGCACGCAGAACTTGATAGATGAAGTACTGGAGATAACGATCAGTAAGCAGACGGCACCTCCACGAGTATGAAGTTATTTGCCTGGCAATGATCGTCGGTCAGCTTTTGAGTGCGTATGACCCGATGCAGATCTGTGTGCATCAGTTCCTGGACGACTAAACATCGTATTAGTTCAGTTTGGAGTGGTGCGTGCACTCAAGGAGAAACGGTATACAGTAGATCTCCTTGAACTCGTCCAGTGACGAGGGCTTGATGATACTCAGAATCGAGATGATCTGCATTGACATCGTAATCAATAAGTCGTCTCTGCCTGTCATCTGCTACGACTTTGGACGTACATTCTCATTTACGCATTCATTCGAGAAGAACTTCAGGAGCTTCAATTCTCGCAATGTCCGCAGACAGAAAAGCGTATGCTCAAAAGGCAGCACTTTCTTGATAGCGACCTGTCGACCGGATGGCTTATGTAGTGCGGCGACGACTGTTCCGTAAGCTCCCTCGCCAAGACCGTGCAGAATCTGATAGTCATCTCCTGGTGGGCCACATGGTTTAATGCGAGATGGCTGTTGGGTGCTAGTGAGTGGGACATACCAACATCGAACTTGGGAAGTGCTTTGGGTGCTTTGGGTACTTTGGGTGCTTTGGAAGACATATCGGCCGCAATATGCACTAGTCCAAGGCAATAACGAGGGGAAGGTGCAAAGAACGTTCAATAAAGGTGGCGCGTAGGTAAAACTGCCAGAACACTAGTACAAAGATGTAAGGGATGCTAAGGTCTGGCGAGTCAGTTGCGACAGCTGAGGGTCTAAGTAAAGATCCGTTATAAGGCGCTGGGACCGGGTCTGCCGAACATCAATGTTAGCGCCTTCAGTCTGATGATCTTTTGTTTCTAGGTTTCGATGGTGATAAAGGGGAGTAATGATGGGAAAAAAGCGGCCATCCATTTGATGTGCATCGGAGACGAAAGGGCGGAAACGAGAATGCTCGTTGATGCCAGTGAATGAACTCTTCGGTTGCACAATCAACAAGCGCACAGTTTGATACAGGCCAACAGAACTTGTGGATGCCAACTACAACTATTGTATGCTGCCGCTAATGATACACACTCTAAGTGGCCCCAGTCTTACTCCGAGAAGAATATATCTTGTTTTCTATGAAGTCGAGAAGGATCAGTGAGAAAAGTCGTCACTGACGACTTGCCAAATATGGCGAATCTAGATTCCCACCGACTTCATCTGTCCTCGCCAATGTCTTGAACTTCGGCTTCCTGAAAAGGGATATATTCAATCTTTTGTCATCAGTCTCAAACGAGTCCATGTCCAAAAACAGAATGTATAATGTGTGACAAACTGACAACGTCTCAGCGACTCTCCTACTATCATTGGCCTAGTATTTGTTGCAACATCAATGGAACAATCGTAGCGCATTCATATTTCCTCCATTCACCTTGAAATCCTGTATAATGATGTGCCTCATCGATCGCGACATGGCTGTAGAAAAAAACAAGCTGTGAGAAAAGCTAATGAAGACGTTGACCCGAGTGTTCGTTAGTTTCTCAGAGCTCTGTCACGGTCTGTCACACCCAACAGCTTCACAGGTCGTCGTCAAACTTTCGCCGCCGAGATGCGGCATCATTACAACTTGAGAGTCATATGAAAAGTACTAACATTAGATGAGTTTCATGACACTAGTATGGTAGCTATCAATATGCTAGCTATGTACAGCTACCAGAGATGAGGTGTTGAACAAAAGGAAGGCTAAGAGAGGTATTTTTCTGCACAAAAACACTGGTACTAAAAGTATGTATATGTGATGTTTCACCTCAGTCTCGAAAACAACACAAGAACTAAGGGAAAAAAGAGATGCTAGAGAAGAGAAATATTCAGGTGGCTTGGTACTGAACAGTAGCGGAATTGAAACAAGCTTTATTGTTATGTTTTTTAGGAGACTTGGGAGACGAAAGTTTCGCATGCGCGTTGGTGTTTGCCGAGTTACCTAAAACGGTAGGTAAGTAAGAAAAAGCGGCCTCGCTCAATGCTAGGTCTGTAGCAGGGGTGCAATAAACAATCTAAAAGCACGAAGACACAGAAAGAAAAGAGTGGGCGGAGAGAATGGTGGAGGAGGAAAGTGTACGAGTGCGCATTTGCGTATTTTCAACATGAGGGTGAACATTATTGTTAGGGGATTGCAAAGGAGTTGGGCTACTGAAAGAGTGAGTATTGTGAATAATTTACAATGACCATGCTGTGCAAATTCTGGTTCTGTGTTTCCACGGAGGATGTTGGAGGAAAGAGCCAACATTGCAAGGATTATTGTATGGAAGTCCAGAAGAATGCATATCGTCAGGTTGAAATACCATAGTTGGTGTTTTTGTGGGTGAGGAGGAGGAGCAGGGTTCATTAGTAGTTCGAATAAGTTATGGATTCCTTGTCGTAAAGAATACAGTAATTTTTTCTCGCACAAAAACACCCTTCGTGCCCCTAGCACAAATAGCTGGCAATCGCCAGGTTTCCTAGAATGGAGGTGGCTGATTCTGCCGAATGCTATTTCCCAACTGGGCTCTAAGTGCACAGCATTAATCGTGGTTAAGATTTTGTTTGGTCGGGGCTAATCGATTCAGTGCTCGCGCGGTTGATCTCTTACTTCCTTCGAACTTCCGTTATGCCCCTCGCAATCCTTCTGCTCTCTGAGAGCCCACTCTCAGTGATTTGCTCCCCGTGAGCCCTTCGTGAACCTCCGTTTTCCGTGAACCTTGCGCCATTGTTTTCAAACGTGAGAATTCAATGCCCTTCTATCAGTCTTTATTGGTATCTTTCTTGGGCTGCTCCGTTTGAATCTGAGTCCGCTCCACTCGAAGTGCAAGTGTTCGCTTTCAGGGGCTTCCTCACCCTTTTGCTTTTCGACGTTGTATACCTTCCGGTGAGCAAGGTGAACAATTTTATGTTGGAGTATACAGCGACGTGCGACAGCGAATGCGTGCGACAGTGAACGCGCGCGACTGCGTGGCTGCGCCACACGGACCTCTCGCGGGACTCAGGGACGACACGGACGGACCCGTTACTTACAGAAAATTTCCTTCGCATCTTTTCTTTTCCCTCAGTCTTCTACGAAGAGACTGAGAATATTATTCTCTTCTTTCTACAGTTGGCATGCTCTTTCCAAGTAACCTCCTTCAATATTTTGTACATGTCTCCTTTTGTTGCATTTTCTGTCTCATTTGTCTTCATGCTCTGTGCACCTTCAGTTCATCTCAGTTTTCCTCGATCCACCCTCCACTCCCTATTTGTTTTTACTGCTGTATTTATACTGGGCTCAAACTTCTCGATCCAGAAAATAATACACATTTCCCGGGCCAACCCTCAGCATTTGTACGAAGCTGGACACGACCTGCTTATTCCTTTCGTGTGCCGAAGTTTCTCCATCTGAACATCACTCGGACTCAAAGGCATTACGGCCTTAATATCACATATGATGGCAATGTAACACCTTCACTCCACTCGCCATTGCAAGTCAAGTCGAGCAGGTTGACAGCCTCCATGCCCTTCGGAAAAACTGTATGTTAGTCAGCATGCATCTCTGGAGTGTGAATCAAGAAATCCCCTGAAAAAATAGGGGACTCTGGATCCAACCTGACTCATTATTCCAAGGATGTGTGTTTTCAGAGACATTGAATGACACACAGTGCTATGACAAATACTTCTGGAAAGCTGAAGTTCTCCAGAAAGACTAACACGCATATATGTCAAATAACGATGGGAACATATAAGGGAAATGATGGATTTTGCGATCTTTACACAATATATTTGTCGGATTAACGAACACTGGGGTCGTAACGAACCAATGATAGTACTGTACTACCACCATTGGTTATACTAGCAAGGTACGCAGTGAAAGGCCCTGTATCTAATGGTTTCTTGTGAATAGCTTGCAGCGAACATCAACCATTTAGCAGACCCTTGAAGCCGCTCTTCTATACCATCTTTTCAAATAACAATATTGATCCAGCAGTCACGATCAAATCTATCGTTACAGTAACGTGACAATAACAACCATTGAATCACCTCCAACGATCCATCCGGTGATACCAACCACTGGCTCGTCTATATCATCATACTTTCGCGGTAGATATTGATATAGCCCCACATGTGCAAGATTAATCACAATGCAGGCGGTTCTGCAGGGTACATCATGAGGTGTGTATACACGGAGTACGACCGCTTTACTCGTCTTGTTCATCAGTAAGTTGCTCTCTCTGCGTGACATAATGAGGTCGAGAACCACTACAGTAAGGGGAAAGTGAACGTACGTTATATAAGACCACAGAGTAGCTGTCCTTAGAAGAGGCCACGACACGAAAAAATTCGCGGACGGCGCTCTTCTTGAGGAACTTTTTTGTGAGATACTTCAGGTATCTCTTGGAGAAGGGGATGTTAGATGTTACAGTAACCTTGATGTTACCTAATAACGCCAATCATATTAGATGGCAGGCAAAAACATCCAATCAATGTAAGCACACCATCCCGTTGAATTTTGATTTTGTCTCCAAGTTGACCAGCCTTTCCTTCGACCTTGATACGGTTGTGCAGGAAACTTTCGAAAGCGGCGCTATCGAAGAGACCCTCCTCCGCGGGCTTCGCGTGGTGGATGATGAACTTGTATTTTGCAGCTGGTGCTTTCGTGGCTGCGGCCTTGGGCTACATGGCAAATGCGGACAGTGTTGAAGACCCAGTATTAGCCTACTGAGAAGGGGACTCAGCAAAGCGGTACAGGGCACTGACCATGGCGGGCGTCGACGGACTTGAGGAACGATGGTTTGAGTTCTGTTGATGCTGAAAATCTAGGTTTTGTTGACTGTATAGTTGGTGCGGAGATCGCCGACTGCCGAGGGACCGCTGCCGTTACGACTGAAGTTAACTTACTGAGGAAAGAGCTGGCCTCGGGTTGCAGCCTCTGATCACAGCTGCAGCACAATGTCTACCCTCTCTCGTCACAAGGTCGCTGCTATCCAGCTTGAGGGGGACTTCTCTATCAAGTCTGAGGACTCCCAGCCTAAGCTAGACACATCGCAATGGCCTCTCCTTCTCAAAAACTACGACAAGCTGCTCGTTCGCTCCAGTCACTTTACTCCCATCCCCACTGGTTGCAGCCCGCTTAAACGAGACATAGCGATGTATATAAAGTGCGCTCAAATATACCGTCCTGAGCAGCATGATGTGACTTGTTTACAGGTCAGGAGTAATCAACCTCGACAAACCGTCAAACCCCTCATCACATGAGGTTGTAGCTTGGTTACGACGGATTCTCCGCTGTGAAAAAACTGGCCATAGCGGCACTCTTGACCCCAAGGTCACGGGCTGCTTGATTGTCTGTATTGATCGTGCGACCAGACTCGTAAAATCACAGCAGGGCGCAGGTGCGTAGATGTCTTAATCTTCCGAGTAGTGCTCATCAATAGAGACGCGCATTAGGTAAAGAATATGTCTGTGTTCTTCGTCTCCACTCTGCACTTCCAGACCCCACCGCTCTTCCTCGTGCGCTTGAGACTCTGACTGGCGCGCTGTTCCAACGTCCTCCCCTAATCTCGGCTGTCAAACGCCAGCTTCGTATCCGTACCATTCATGAATCCAAGCTCCTGGAAGTCGACGAAAAACGAAATCTTTCTGTTTTCTGGGTGTCTTGTGAGGCTGGAACCTATATACGTACATTGTGCGTTCATCTTGGCTTACTTCTCGGAGTCGGCGGCCACATGCAAGAGCTGCGGAGAGTACGAAGTGGTGCACTTTCAGAAAATGATGATATCGTGACCATGCACGATGTTTTGGATGCCCAGTGGATGTATGATAATACTCGAGATGGTGAGTCGCATGTCAGAGATATTGTTTGAAACTCATTTGTCTCTGGAACCGTGACAGAATCATACCTTCGTCGAGTTATCCGTCCTCTTGAATGCTTGCTTATTGGGTACAAGCGCATTGTTGTCAAAGATAGCGCTGTCAACGCTGTTTGCTATGGAGCAAAACTCATGATCCCAGGTCTCTTGCGTTATGAAGCAGACATCTCTGTCCATGAGGAGGTAGTTCTCATGACTACCAAAGGTGAAGCTATCGCCCTTGCTATTGCCCAGATGTCCACGGTTGAGCTCGCTACCTGCGATCATGGTGTGGTCGCCAAAGTCAAGCGGTGTATAATGGAACGCGACACCTATCCCAGGCGATGGGGTCTAGGACCCAAAGCAATGGAGAAGAAAAAAATGGTGAAAGAGGGTAAGCTTGGTAAATACGGGGAGAAGATTCAAGGTGTTACTCCTGCCGAGTGGAGCAAAGATTATGTTGACTATACGCGCGAGGTATGCTGCGCTATGACTCTTTGAAAAGCACCCTCCTCACTCACTTCTTCGTTTCAGCAACCTGCTGCGGGCACAACATCTGCAATAGCGACGATTATCCCTTCGGAACCAGTTCCCAAGCCTACAGCGACCGAACCTTCCGGTGCCGGTTACAGGAAAGAGGATAAGAAGCGCAAACGCGAGACTAACGTTGGTGACGTATCGATGGCCGATTCAAACGCTGAAGACGAAGCGGAGCGCAAGCGTCGGAAAAAGGAGAAGAAGGGTAAGAAAGAAAAGAAGGCAAAAGACAGCGAGAACATCGAGGAAGATGAAGATGCAAAACGCGAGAGAAGACGGCTGAAGAAAGAGAAAAAGAGGGAATCCATGGGAGGCGAATCATAAACTTCTCCCCTTGAGCCTACTCCTCTAGCTCTAGTGTTGGTTGTCGTGTATCTGCGTTGTGTATCCGGATATCATTGTCTTGCTTCATTATCGTTGTCAGCACGAATCTATTGAACACCTGCTTAACGACTAAGTACATGCAGTGGAAGCATCGAGATTGCAGTATTAGGGCGGCTTTGTGCAGTACCATAGAAAACCAAGTCTGGTGCTTAGTAATGATTAATATTGCTACTGTGCCTCTGTGAGGCGATTGATCTATCTGTTCTGCATGCTCTTCGCAGTTAGTCTCCTCACGTATCCACATTCGCAACTTCTTCCACATCCATGTTGTCACGGTATACGAGACTAATTTGAAGTCGCTTGCCTTCCGAATGCCTCACCACGGAAAGGATGGGCCAGGTTTCCGTAACATGACGACATCGTATACAACGTGTGGGTGGAGGCGATGCGTCTGCACGCAGGCCGGTGAATAGAAATGAGGGTAAAGTGGACGACGCTCCTGCTGCTAAAGAACGCTTGTATCGAGATCAAGATCATTATAAACGGCAGAGATTTTGTGTTATCCACATAAACACAGATATCCGAGAAGAAACAGCGTTTGTCTCAGACGCAGAACGACTGTCTTCTGCCAAGGTCAGCTACGGAGACTACATTTGTCCTACTTGCGCATCTTCCTACTGTCATGGTTTACTAGACAGCCTCTTCATGGCCTTCATTTCGATCACGTCCATGATGACGATGACAAGGATGGTAAGGGGAGCGAAAGGGAAAATCAGGATGACCTGGGAATCATTCGGGCACCGATATGCCTTAAACCCGGAGACGCCTGTCACCTGAAAGTGCACCAGTCAAATGCATTGCATGGTGTTGCGAGACTGCAAGCCAGTAAGTTCAGCGACGTACTGGTGAGACAAACGCAGTATGCTACACGAGATAGGTTGGCAGCCTATCAAATCCCAGAATGAAGTGTTGCACCAAATAGATATGGTTAAGAATCACGAAGGCAAACATCATCCAACAGAAACTCAAAGACAAGATGTAACCTTGGTTGACCGGATGTATCCCAATGCAACTAAGACACTGTGATGTAGAGCAGGAGGTAGGCGCCAGCCAGAAGAAGTCCAGCGATGACTTTAAAGCCTGAGGATGCGATAAAAGAGCGGTAAAACATACAAGTAGGTTGGCTGGAAAGGACGGATAGGTGAATCATAAAATAAAGGTGGTCTAGGCTGAATGACAGCAAGATGAGTCCTGGATTGTCAGTAGGTAGACTGCGATGATGACATGGAAAAATACGAAAAGTGCAGAGCGAATGGGAGTTGATTGAATGTGTCGCCATACGGATAATGAACCTGAGTCAGTGCCGAAGGCGTTACAGGCACAAGAATGATGAGATAATAACTGCAGAGGTAAGAGTTCTCGCCAGGAGCGCTGAAACTAGAAGTGCCAGTAGAGAGGAATATAAAGGTTGCGAGTGCATTGGAAGATCTTAACCCAGAGAACGCAGCAAAACGAGCGAGAATGCAACAAACACCCAGGTGTTCCTGTGTGACATGGCTGGCGGCGCACGAGCTACGTCGTATCAGGCCTGTGCAGGAGATTATGATGAAGGAGCAATGGCACCGCTACAACTTAAGTTGGGATACCGGGTCATTTCGAGTGACTTGTTCCATGGAAATACTGTACCGTGACCTGACTCGATAACTGAACCGGCTCATTTGTTTGGTCGAAAGAGCTGATTCTGCACGAAATGCGGTTTCATTGCCACAGCCACGGCAAATGTTTACTGCACGCGGCATTCACCAGTACTGGTTTCCCTACTTGTGCCAAAGCTTGATTATAGCAAACGATCATGGCCTTTCAGATATCTGTCCCCAACACACCAGCTCAACAACCCACTCCCTCGACTCAGGACTCAGGCGATGCTAATGGGACGTTTGCAAGAAAACCTCTCTACGAGGGCAGTACGCAGTTCACCAACTGGAGATTTTCACCGGAGCAGCTTACTGCAGCACGGGAATCTCTCAATGAATCTGCTACCAGCGCTATTCAGCGTGCCTTTGAGGCCGATGCAGTTCGTGGGGTTTTTTTTTCTCAAGGCCCATTCCCCGTGCTAACTGTGAGTCTTCTTAGCTTGGTTCGTCGTCAGATATCCAATTCCTCACTGCTGAAGAGGAGCACCTGCTTGTGAAGTTGTATGTCACAAAGATATCACAACTGTGTGGCCACTTCCGTTTTCCCGAAGAGGTCGAAGCTACAGCAGTCAGCTATCTGAAGAGATTCTACCTCAAGAACACCGTCATGGACTGGCACCCAAAGAATGTCATGTATGTGTTCAGGCAACTGTCATTGTCATCGTTCTTATAAGTTCTCCACTCGTAAGACAGGTTAACGACATTGTTCTTAGCAACAAAGACAACCAATCACCCAATCTCACTTGAATCATATACATCAAACATTCCCAGAACAGTCCCGTCGGATGTTCTCAATCTTGAATTCTTGGTTGCACAAAGCCTGGCATTCGAGCTCGCCGTGTGGCATGCACATCGAGCATTATGGGGCTTATTTCTTGACCTTCAAGTCAGTCAGGCTATGATATTACCCTTACGCGCACTAATACCGCCAACTGTTCGTCTCGTCTTAGGACCTGCCCAATGCACCTGCCAAGGACGTATTACAACAGTCCTTTGATTCTGCTCTTCAACATGTTCGCACCTCAAGACTTACAGATGCAGAGCTGGTCTATACACCTTCGCAGATTGCTCTAGCGTGTATGTCCATGGCGCAGTCTGAACTCGCCGAACAATGGGCGCGGGCGAAGGGAGCGTCATCTATTCTCGACATTATCAAGACAATCAAGGAGATGATTGCTCGGGATGGGGAGGTTCCTTCAGTGGAGGTAGTGCGGGAGATAGACCGACGGCTAAGGCTTTGCAAAAATCCGGAAAAAATCGTCGGCAGCAGGGCCTACTTAGTTAAGCAGGCAAGGGAGGAACAGAAAGCTGGAGAGAAGAGGGCGAGGAAGGCGGAGGAAGTAAGGAAGATCATGGAGAAAAATGATCCATTCGGGGATGAGTTGCATGACCAAGATGTTGTAGCACTAGATGACGATGACGATTGAACTCACGTTCTTCGTGGGTATGGGACATTCCATTCTTTCCGACATTCGCGGTCATGAGAGGATGAGTCAAGTATATTCGCTGGCTGGAAGCAATAAATCCCTGCATCCCTATCCGAGACTTGTGTCATGGCAGTATTCCTCGTTTCTCCAAACCTCAGACGGCTTGCTAAGCTTCCTACGAACTGGTGGCCAAAGCATCACATATTCTGATACCACCGCAATAGACGCAGCATAAGAAAGAATCGTGTGGGTACATGGGCTCATGGCTAATCATAGTTAGGGGGTGGGAAAATGAGAATAGGGTAAACCACATGAGCTAACTAGTAGCCAAGAGCCGCGAGCTTCTCGAATGACGATGTGTTATCGGTAATAGCCTTTTGGCGTAGCTTGATAGCCGCGAGCTAGATGCAGGACTGAGTTAGGAACCCACCAGACTTGGAGCGGATAGCATACCTTGCGTTCATGGAAGGCCTGAGCCTTGATCTTCCTCTTCTCCTCAAGCCGGTCAACAACATCTTTATAGCCCCAGCCAACTTCGTGTGACAGACGCTGTGATGATACCTGTGAGGGCGAGATCGCGACCGCGTCACAGGATGCCCACCTTCACTGTGCAGAACTTTCGACCAGGCTTCAACCGCAGGACCCTCAACGCCTCCGGCACCACCATCCGCTTCTTTCTATCGTATGGGGGAGGAACACCCTCAAAGAGCTTCAGCCGCTCCAGAGCTGCCGCACCACGAGCTGTCTTATGGGGTACCATGCCACGGATCGCCCGGAAAAGAATCTTGGACGGTGCACGGTGGTGGAAGGGACCTGACTTTTTAGGGTTGACGATGTGACGTTTGTGCAGGAAGTTGTGATACCGCAGCTGAACAAGCGATAGCATTCAATATCCTGGGCGACATGCAATGAAGTCTTTCGAGCACGCACCTTGTTACGGAAGAAGCTGCCAGAGATGTTAATTTCCTCACATCGTACCACCACGATCTTCTGGCCACTCAAGATCTGCTTGGATATGATTGAGGCCAGCCGGCCGAGAAGATGACCCTTGCCATCAATAACGATGGGGCTGGAAGAAAGAGTGGCCATAGCGAGTCTATTGTACCAGTTCAGCAAAATATGACGACCTCAGCAAAGACAACTGGCCTATTGTAAAAGATAGGTCAAAACCGATGATGACCGTTGAAGACCTCCGACTTGTATAAGCCTTATGACTCTCTCACCTTGAGGATCTTGCAGTCAGCTGGTGGCGAGACAGAGTGACAGCCACCGTGACTGGAACTGCATAGTTATTTCGGCAAATTCCGCTATGTTCTATTTTGTATTGTGCTCGCCATTGTCATTATAGCCGGTCAGACACATGAGAATATAATATGGCATGAGGGATTTCTCGCTACAGCTTCAGGTGCTCATATACTCCCCAGAATATGCATTGCTTCAAATACTCGTGAGCTCACTACCTCCAGCACTCTGACCAAAAACACTGGTGAGGAAGCCGTCACGCCAGGGCGCGACCCACGGTCGCACTCATCCGCTTGCTTGTAATGGAGCTCAACTGTAGAGGCGCATACAAATGCATGACTTATTGTACAAAACCCCAGGTAGTGTAACCATCTTGTATAGGATAGGGTGATATGTATCATCTAGGCGTGGACTTAAAGGAGCTGCTAAAGGACGGGTATTATCACTTGATATTACAATTTACTGCCGCGGGCAGTGGTGTACCTGAACACCGGCAGGTGCCGACCGGAGTTCCAAAATTGCGCCTAGAAAGCCGGGATTGCACGTCTGTTTCTCCGTTCCGACATGTCTTTCCTTCGTGTCGCCCTCCGTAGCGCACTGCGTCCTCGACCCGCGGCGATTTCTTTCTCCCGTTTCCAGCAGATACGAGTACCGCGTGCTGCATTCTCAGCCGCTGCTGGTCTCAACAAAAGCGAGGTTGAAACTCGCGTGCTGGACGTTCTAAGGGGCTTCGACAGAGTAGATAAGTTGAAGGTGAGTCCACTTCGTATCTCTTATACGAGCGGACTGTCTGACGCGGGTATCAGCTTTCATCAACTTCGTCATTCGAGAGTGACCTTGGTTTGGATAGCCTGGATGCTGTTGAGGTTGTTATGGCTGTCGAAGAAGTACGTGTGCTTCCATGACGCATTCATGTTACCTAACCATACGCACGGCCAGGAATTCTCTATTGAAATACCGGACGCCGAGGCGGATGAGATCAAAACAGTCCAGCAGGGTGTGTGTCTACGTGTAAGGCAATTACATTCGGAACTAACTGCTGCTACTTATAGCCATTAACTACATCGCGAAGACACCAGAAGGTGAACTTCCTCCACTTTCGGTT
>QLPN01027463.1:0-14652 GCA_003314395.1 Albatrellus ellisii
GTTGTTGAGCTCAAACATACCCCTCTGCAGAGCTAGATCATATGTGCTACACAGGTATTATGGCAGCTAAGTGCTGAGCCATGGTGTGTGGCCACAAAAGATAATTGTCTGGTAAGGACACTGTGCCTGTAGGTCTCCCATGCAATTTTGATGCCAAGCCCCAGTGTGCAACCGCAAAAGGCAACTTTGCAGTGGGATCGCAGCTTTCCCAGGCATGATTGGATGTCTATGCCTTGGATAGAGCCTAATTGCTCTTCGAGCAAGGAATGAATGTATTTGTGGTGGTGGCAATGCTATAGTACTATTGAAAAGAATAACCAGCTTTCCAGAAATGGTAATGCGATCCCACGCCCTACCAATCCTTGGACAAAGTGCCAGTGGTCGGTACAGACAATGCTTAAAGGTTACCGCCGCTCGCCCTCGTCGTTGGACCTCTTGATACATTCGAAAACCTGTCTGGACCTTGCCTGCTGAAGCCGAACGGTTCCACTAGTCATCCGACTCGTTGTCAATATATACACCTACCAGCCCGACAAATGGCACAATACTACCCCGATAAATGGATAGAGCAGTTGATGAGATGTGAGCATCTATCTGAACCGGAAATGAAGCTTCTATGCGACAGAGTGCGGTCAATCCTTATGGAGGAGTCCAATATCCAACCGGTGTCCAGCCCAGTGACCATCTGTGGAGATATCCATGGCCAGTTCTGGGATCTCCTTGAGCTGCTGAGGAAAGGAGGACAGGTTCCGGAGACAAGCTATATATTTATGGCACGTAGGTGTTGTTGGCATGAGACCGGGTAGCGGTGCTGAGATGCTTTAGGGGGACTTTGTTGACCGAGGACACTATAGTCTCGAAACTGTGTCATTGCTTTTGGCTCTGAAGGCAAGGTACGAGGCGTGTCCGGATATATGCCCTAAATACTTGCTTCACGCCATTACCGTCTTTAAGATATCCTGACAAGGTTACACTCCTACGTGGGAACCATGAAAGCAGGCAAATCACCCAAGTGTACGGGTTTTACGGTTTGTCAGAGTCATGCCGTCCAATTCATATTCCTGAAGTGTGTAACAGACGAGTGCCAGCAGAAGTATGGCAGTGCTTCCGTTTGGAAAGCATGTTGTAGCGTTTTCGACTATCTAAATCTGGCTGCGGTCCGTCCTTTCGACCATGCTTCGACCTGGTCGCGGTTCCTTATGGTTTCTGCAGATTATTGATGGCGAGGTACTATGTGTACATGGCGGGTTGTCGCCTGACATCCGTACTCTAGATCAAATACGCGTGCTTTCAAGAGCGCAGGAAATACCCCACGAAGGCGCCTTTTGTGGTATGTATGACGCTGTACATATCAATATACGACTCTAACGTCCCACCAGATCTCATGTGGTCGGATCCTGACGATGTTGAGAACTGGGCAGTTAGTCCACGAGGTGCAGGGTGGCTGTTTGGCGGAAGCGTCACTCGAGAGGTATGCCTTGAATCGATTCCTGTTGTGGTGTCTTATTTTACCGTCCGCAGTTCAATCACATGAATTCACTCAAGTTGATTGCACGAGCTCATCAACTTGTGCAGGAAGGGTATAAGTACATGTTTGACGAACAGTTAGCTACGGTCTGGTCGGCGCCTAATTATTGCTACCGTTGTGGGAATATGGCATCCATTTTGACTGTACGTGGAGATGGGAAGAGAGAGTTCACTGTGTATGGCCCGGCGGAAGAGAATAAGCAGGATGTAGGAATGCAGAAGACACGGCGACTGGTAAGCAGCCGTGGCCTCGCCCTCTGGAACTGCCGCTGATCGTCATTCTATAAGGGAAATATGCCTTACTTCGTTTAGCAGTCTCAATGGACGCTTTTATCGTATCTGTCGTTGTTTCCAGTCACTCTAGTCTGTTCCATTGTAGCGACAATCTTAGAGATGGGCAATGACTAGTGACAAGTGACATTGATGATTGCTGCCGCAGTTCACCAAACATTCTCATCAGTTTAGGCTTCCTACGGCGGGTGTCCAGCTTGTGGGAGTCTGGTTGTCAGTCGTTTCGCCAGACTCACTGAAAAAATGTCGATTTTTTTCATCGGCCTTCCTCATCAACTCACCAAGGATGACCATGGTGTGAACCATCCTGCACCGCCTAGAACCGCGATCAACGTATACTCTCTTCGTGCGTGCCGCGGCAACGCACGGCAAGCGTCTTGTTGAAACATGAGCGAATCTTTGTCCTTCAAGACCCACCTTTATGTCACCAGACGTTCATACACTCGTGTTCGGTCAACTCACACTGTACTGCGCTTGATGCTGACCTGGTGCATCTTGCTGAGGCAATCTCGATCAAGGAGCTCGGAACAGGCGGACGTGGACGGCTGGGTCTCGGTGTACCCTTGTACGGAGTAGTACTGCTGCTTATGTGCGCGAGTGGACCTTATGACCCAACTCATATTTTTAAAAAAGAGATAAACAAACTACTGACTGTGGAAATGGAGTTACCGATGCTTCATGGTTCTCAATTCAACTCAATGAACTCATTGTCCAAGGTGATGATGACCGCCAGAGAACTTGGCCGCACCAGACCGAAAAATACTGAGGCCACACGTCACGCATATTGTCACACTGTGGACGTCGGCATGTCGGTGGCGTCCGGGACAGCCAGTGGCTTCCTCCAACATGTACTGGGCCCGATTTTTGGTAAGTCCCAACATCTGTGGTTTACAGGGCTGTATGCTGAGCTCATGGATGTATAGCCACGGAAGGCATTTGTCTCTGCGGCTGCTGCGGCTGTAGGCGTAACTTTGTCGGAGCATTCACATGAAAAGGTGAGCCTCCACTCATGTTTTAGCAGGGTGGGTGATTGAAACGCTTCTTTACAATGCTCTGCGCAGCTGTCTATCTACCCTGCCAAGGATGTAGATGTTTTCGTCGTCGAGACGCCGTCTGAGCTCGAGCGGCAGATCGGCGTAGCCCGGAGAGCGGCCACGAACATGCTGAACGACGCACACGCACGGGTGCAGAGTGTCGTGTCCAAATGGATTGGGCTTGAACACGCTGTAGAGAGTGCGTTTCTCAGTCTCTTATCACACGCTCTCGCTTCATCTTCTGTCGACTTCATTTGTTGCACAGAACGCGTCAAGTCGATCATTGCTCCCGACGAGCATCTCACACCGGGTCTGCTGTATGTGGGTGTCGCTTCGCTCACGGGTTCCATCGCGGCGCGGAACCGCATGCTCTTCTGGCGCGCCCTCCTCCCGCCGACGCTCTTCTTCGTGTCACTGGACTACTTCCTGCCCAAGACGTCACACAACCTGGCCAGCTACTTCGGTGAGCTCGAGGAACGGCATTTCCCCTCCCTCGCGGAGAAGCACGCCATTGCGCGTGCGCATAGCGCTATGACTTGGCAGCGTGTGAAGGCGACGACACAAGATGCGCGTGCAGGCCTCGAGACGCGTGTCGAGAGCCTTGTGGAGCGTGTACAGGAAGCAACGGGCCTCAGATTGTCGGATGCGCTCAATGGTGGTCACAGGGGCTCGCGGGAAGTGAAGAACGGAGTGCATGAGTTGACGCAGGAGGTGCAGTTAAAAGCGGCAGGGTCACTAGACAAGGCTGAGAGCGAGGCAGAGGAACTTATTCCGAAGGCAGACAAGCCAGCGGTTGAGCAACCTTCAAGTGACAAAGCTGGGATTAAACGGCTGGTATAGATTTTGTGCATCATTATAGACACCCGCCGTTTCGCAGCCGTCCTTTGGTTCCCAGGACCTTTGTATAGACACCACGAATTTCTTGAGCTATCAATTGCTTGGGCAGCAAACTCTCTTCGCTGAAAGCTATTGACCTCATGCATCTTGATCTATGTGAGAATTCATATAACCAAGGAATGCTGGAAAGCAGTACATTGCCGGAATGTATATATAAATCACCTGTCGCTGGTCTATATTGCTCTATGACAAGCAGTCACAAGGTTCTGGACATAGCAGTGGTGATAGCATCCCAGGAAAGCCTGCTTTTGAGATTGAGTTCGTGGTTATTTTGAGACAGTCGGATACGTACTGCAAGAACGATACGGATGAGCAGCACGCGCATCTGGCAGCGCCATCATGACTCCCCCCGCTTGTCCGAGGCCTGTTCCGCCTCATTCATCCAGTCAAAGTCCTGCCCCTGATCCGCACCAAGCTCGTTAAACCGACGGTTGAATCTTCCAAGACGTCCACTCGTCTCACTCTCCTCCGTGACCCCCTCGCTGTTGCTCATGCCAAGGTTGTAGAGCGGGTTGTTCGTGACGTCGCGCGTAAGGCGGATGACGGAGCGCGGAGATGTTGTCCAGTGGATGAACGTCGAGCCATCAGAGCGGATGACTCGCTGCGGGAACTGGGGGACGACAGGGTTGGGCAGTTTGTTCGGGCGGCGTTTCCAAACGTGCGTCCGTCCGTATGGCGATGATGAGAGCGAGCGGGTCTGAAGGCACACTGAGGGGCCAATAGCGGGCGTATTTGGTGCTTTTGAGATTGAGAGTGAGGTCCGTAGAATGGATGAGAGCGGCATGGTGGAAGAGAGAATGGTGGGCACTGCTAGCTTCCATCACTACAGTGCTCAGAACGGGTCACGTGCCTCCCTCCGTCCGCTGATTCCAGTATCTAGCTTCCAGGCCTTTAGAATTTCGCCTCAATCATTCTTCTACCTTGTTGATTGTCCTGACAAGGACTCACAAGAAAGATATGTCGCAACCAATAGCATCTTCCTCAATGCTCCCGTTGTTGCCGGATCAGGCCGACGACCTTGACAAGAACGACAGCTCCAGAAATGAAACTGATGATTCGTCTGACGAAGGCGATTTAGACTGGGAGACAAGCGGAGTGGAGGGTCAGGAGAGCGGTGAAGACGAGGCGCAGAGGGATGGAATACCGATCCCGAATGCAGAGAAGGAAATTGAGGGGGACTTCGAGTGTGTCTTGGCCCCTTCACTATTGTGTGTTGTGCTCAATGAGTCGCAAAGTCGTCTGGTACAGAATATACGAGGGTCATATGGCAGCTCTACTACAGGGATGCTGAGCAAAGACTGGGACTTCAATCTTGAAGAACGGGAAGCCGAGTTTCGCGACGACTTGCGCGAGGCATCAGGCATCGGCAGGAAGCGCAAGAAAGTACGTTTCGTCCCATATTCCTATCCAGATCAGACCCTCACGCTAGATTCCTGAAGAGGGGAAGAAGGAGCGGTACAGTATTGTCTCAGCAAGTCCGCGCTCTCATTGGAGAAGGCAATCAAGCGTACGTAGACAATGACGTCCCCGAGACGATGAGGATTATGCAGGAGGTCATTCGTATTGAGCCACGTGCAGCGTCGGCTTGGTCTGTCCTTGCGAACTGCTACAATGATCTGGGGCAGTCAGAAAAGGCCCTTCAACTGCGAATCATGGGCGCACATCTGCATCACGATGCGGACGAGTGGGATAGCCTAGCAAAGCAATCGCGGTCCGTCCATCTCCCTCTCAGCGGGTTATCCTCCCCTCTCACTCTAAGAGCGCAGTGAGATGAGCTTTAATCAGCAAGCTCTATATTGCTACGGTAAGGTGTATAGCCTTGACTCGTCAAATATCAACGCGCTCTGGGACCGAGCCACATTAGCGAAAGGGATGGGTAACACACGAACGGTCTGCGTTGCATGCTTCCTCAATCAACGACTCGTTGACCTCGGTCTACTCAGGCGCGCAATTCCCTCCTCGCCATCCTTAAAAGCGTTCCGCACGATCTCACGGTATTAACTGAACTACGCCCCATCCTGATCGACCTCTCCGAGCTCACATTCTGCGCATCCCTCTTCCATGGCGCACTGACGCATTACATGACGGCTTTCCCGACAGGCAACGGGCGCGACCCCGAGACAGGCGCGGCAGTCCCCGGCGGCGGGTTTGGGTTAATGGAGCTGCTGGTGCTCGCGGACCTGTACAACAGTCTCGCAGAGCATGACAAGGCCGTGTACATCATCCGTAGCGGGTGCCGGTGGCTGCAGGGACGCATGGATCAGAAGTTCTGGGATGCGTGCGAGGACGACCGCGAATATGACGATGGCGACTGGCGCGTGCCTGGCGGCGTAGGCCGCGAGGGCGAGCTTGCGCCCGGCAGGTTTCCGCTGGACGTGAACGCACGGCATCGGCTGGCCGTCGCTCGCATCAAAATGCGTGAGACGGACGAGGGGATGGTAGGCCTATCTCGTCCAACTACATGCTACAGGCAGGTCTGAGTGCGGCTTCGTCTAGATGCATGCGAACATCGTGCTATCCCAGGACGTGATGGATTACGCCCCACTATTTGCGGAGATTGCGGACGCTTACTACGAGCGGGAGCTTTACGCGCAAGCCCGGCCAATTTACGAGCTGTTGGGCCAAGACGCGGGGGTAGGTCGCTCCGTGGGTTTTTATTCCTTCAGTCTTTTTTGAACACCCTGCCTTTGCAGACCAGCAGCCTGTATATCCTAATCCAGGTTGCGCGTTGCCGCCACATGCTTGGAGACCTGCGTGGCGCGGCCGAGGTCTACGAACACGGCAAGTTCTTCCTCCCTCACAGGAATGAATCTGCTTACCCGGCGGCTCAGTTAACGAAGCGGATCCAGCGCAAAACGACGCGAAAATGCGGCTGGCCGAGATATACGAGGTCCTCAACGAGCCTCGCAAAGCCCTAGAGCTGGTGTATCAAGGTAAGTCTTGCCCGATTCTCAGCTATCGCACGCCGCCTTACACCGACTAAGTGATCGACTCGCGCAAGAGGCGCCCGCGCGAGGCCGCGCGGTCGTCGCAATCGGTGGAGCCTGCAGGGTCGTCGCTGTTTGAGGAGACTACGAAAGGGAAGGGTAAGATGAGCGCCCGGGCGCAGAATCGGATGACTGCTGCGCAACTACACGAGCTCGAGGCGAAGCGAGAGCAGGAGGTGCGGTACAGTTACCAACGCGTTGTGGAGGTGTGGCCAGTCATCTTGAAGCCTGAAGGCGAACCCGGACGCGAAATCGGCGAGCGCGAGTGGCTGCTAGAGGCCGAGAAGCTCGTCGAGACATTCAGAGAGACAAGAAAGCTGTTCTTGAGCGTCAAGGTGGGTCAGTTGTTCCGTTTCTCCACAGCGTGCTCAATGATGGTTGGTTAGAACAATCCGTTCCGCGGCATGTTCCCGACAAGGACGAGGCGGAAAGCCGCGGAGGTCAACGAGGATGACATGGCGTCCCGCCTTCAACTTGAGCTAGGTACTATTCTTGTTTTCTTGCTATCATCACTGAGAGACTTTCTAATGTACTGCTAATAGAAGAAGATCGGGTCGCTCATCGCGCAAGAAAGGAGAATGTCCGCTCAGAGGTTGTGGAAATTTTCCGCGGCATCTCCTTCGACGACTGGCTAAAACTCTTCATGCAAGTTGAGCAACAAATGAGCCGAGGCATGTGATAGGATGGCTGATTCTAGCCACATACAGTATGCCTTTGTACTCACAAAACGTGGGCAATTCGAGGTTGCTGATGAAGTTCTGCGGCATCTGCTACATTCCAATGCGTACCAGAAGACTACAACACAGGACACCATCCGTTTAGCACTGATCAGTACGCCGTCCCCCTCGGCCTCTGTAATCAGACTCACTCAGCACCGGGTGTAGCTTGTGCCATCCACGTCAAGCGCTACCCAATAGCGGTAGAACAGGCACGCAGACTTGTGCACGCCCACCAGTTCAATAACGAGCCCTTCCGGATCCTTATGGCCTCCCTCTCGAGTGGCCTGCGCCCGACCGACTCCTTCATTACCTCGACACTGCAGAAGCACCTGTTTCGCGAGATCAAGCTGAGCGATGCTGCCGTGAAAAACCGGGACAGTCTGCGCTGGAATGTGGGTGGAAAGCGGTGGGGGCTCGTGTCTGCAGGAGCAGGCGGGGCGGACGACGAGCACGAGGACGGGGAGCCGGACGCGCCGCAGGCGGTGGACAAGGGCACGATTCCTAACGTCCCGACGAAGGACAACCCCATCCTGGTCACGATGTACGGCCAGGTCTGTCTCGCGGCCCGGAGCTACCAGAGCGCTCTCTGTACGTCTCTCGTCTTCGTGGCTGGGCCCAAGCTGAGCAGGCCCTGCAGTCTACCTCCTGCATGCATACGATTACTGCCCAGACGACCCCATGATTTGCCTTAGTCTCGCGATCGCGAGCATGGGCCGCGCGATGCAGCGGCAGGCGGATAATAGGCATCACCTCGTCGCGGAGGTAATGTACACGCTCCTGGCCCCTCTACTGTCCTGCAGCTTGATTGATAAATTCACGGTTCACGGCCCACCAGGCAATGGCGTTTCTGTCACGCTACCGCGACCTGCGAAAGTCGGACCCCGCAGGGCTTGATGAGGTGGAGTTCAATTTTGGCCGTGCATTCCAGCAACTAGGTGCGTACTCTATATCTTTGTTCCCCCCCCCTCAGGCCAAGCAGATAATGGACTGGCTGGCTAGGGCTGCATTCTCTTGCCGTCAAGCACTACGAGAACGTGCTGGACATGGCAGAGAAGAGAACGAAGGCTGATCCCAACGTAAGTTGCTTGTTCGAGCCGGAGGGCTGGCGAAAATCGGTGGATCTGATGTTGGCATATGCAGGATGTGGGTTTAGCGAGGGAGGCGGCGTATAACCTGGCCATGATCTTTGTCACGACAGGTGCAACGCCGCTGGCGGACGCACTCTACCGGCGTTGGCTATCTCTTTGATTGATGCCCCGGGCGAGTCTCTCTCCCTGACAGCTTGTGGCGTGTACTTGTAGCACCTGTATCGTAGGCCTGTCCCGTCCGAAGATCCCGGATATCAGACCAAACATGGTGCTTGGGTAGCGTTACCAGATAGCTGCAGTAATAGTAAGGTTCAGATCTGGCCTCGAACTGAATGACTGAAGGCCCCCAAGGAGATACACCGGCATTGGGCAGCATGCTATGAGGGAAACAAGCTTGCGGACGCACATGCGAAGAGAGCTGCTTTCGGCAATGTGAGCCCGGCCGACCGACTGGCTCCCTGCTGCTTTGAGGGGACCTGCCACAGCTCACCAGCATCATCACTGCTCGCCAATTTGGTCTCGCTGCTCGTAGACCGTGCAGGAAGGTCGATTTGCCTTTCACAATCTCTCCTCCTCATCATACAACGATAATATGTATCTTACGCGGCTCGTCCGAGGATGGGTTCTAATGGGAAGGCGACAGAGGAAGACACGCGCGAGAGACATGCTTCTTTCCCCACAGCGGTCTTCACGGCCTCAATGACTTGCACAGGACGCCGGTCCTTCGGAGTGCGGCGGTTCCTTGGGCGTCAGCTGGCGGGCTGGTGGGGCTTCAAGACTGCTCGAAGGCAGGGTCGCTGGCGCATTGCCACTCCTCCTCTCACACCTTTCGTATCTGGTCTTCGGGCCCAGGCACTTGCATAGTCAACGTGCGAGCGGCTCGTTCTCTCGGAGCCGTAAGGCCACAAACGGATGTGCGGTGAATTTTCCTAGACATCACGCAAAAACGACTAGTGTGCCCCAATTGGCAGCAATACCTTGATGGGTCCCATGTCCGGAAACGCACCACAGGGGCACGTTGAATGCGATCATGGCCTTGCTGAAATCGTCAGTCTGGCGGGATATTCAGAGAACGTGTGCATATGGAGCGCAATCCGAGTCAAAGAGTCGTTCTCTCGATGACGACCGTGAGACATAGGCTCTCTCCATCTTGACAAAGAAGACGGACAAAACCCGAATACTACATCTATCAGTCTATACTACGGTATTACAGGTTATAGTTGAATAACACAAAAGTACATGGCGAGGGGCATAACATTCGCAGCGGGGTCATGGCTGGGGATTCTTAGCGTGCCGTCCAGCAGGAAAAGAAAATGGCCAAGGCGAGTAATTGAAAAACAAATATCGTGTTCCCTGCAAAATGCAGGCTCTCGTTCGAGCTCGATCTGTGACGTACCGACGACACAACATTTGTAAACCATATATAGGCAGCGCAAACAGGAGAACGTGGGACAAAAAACACAGATACCACCATATGGTGGTAGAATGTCTTTGGTTGAAAGAATCAAAATCCATCGCTAGCCTGAGTGCTGCCGCGCGTCCAGTTACCATTTCGGAAACATCCTACTTTACCGTGCTGTGTAGCGTCGGGAACGAGACTACAAGAGCAGTGGATATGGCGGATACCCTCAGCTTCCCTCACTGACTCTACTACAAGCACCCCCCGATGCGGTCAATACAGTTGCCAACACTACTTCGGGGAACCTTGATAAACTGTCCATGGAGATCCTCCATAAGATGTCAGAATATCCAGCGGCTGGGACATCGGGCTATTAGCCAATTAGCCCAAATTGTAGCCTAGCGGCAGGCCGTCCTAGCCCAGCCACTTTGGACTTGGGTTGACCGGAATAGCCCGGACTCCAGGCTATACCGTGGTAGCAGCCTAGGTGTGGTTAACTAGACCGGCGTTCAGCCAATAGCGCACGATCAAAGCCTCAGGCATGGAAGGCCTACATCGGCTATGGCATCTATGTATCCGTGTAAAGACAATATTTCGGTGAGTAAATGACTACAAGAACGCGTGATTAGTCAGCAGTACGAGCAGCCGTCAGGTGGCACAGGATCCGGCGAATAGAATACCGTGAGTACAATATAAGTAAATATACACTGAGGGGTATCATGCCCCTCTCCCTCGTCGCGTGTGGGCCCCAGGGCACTACTCTTGGAATCGCGGCGCGGCCAGGAGTGCATGGACGACGCCGATTTCGACGACTGGCATGCCCTGTCCGGTCGACGGTCGCTCGCGCTCCTGCGCAGGTGCCGGCATTGCGATGAACATGGCAAGCTGCACCGGCGCGCGGTCAACCGCGTCGCCGCCCTGCTGCACGAGCTCCACCAGCTGGGCGTCCTGCATGGCGGCGGTCTCGGCCGGCACGGGGGGTGGCGGGCGGGAGGAGCGGAGGAACGGGCGGAAGCGTTGCCAGCTAGCGTGGCGCACTGTCTCGGGGTCCACGGGGTCAGCGGAGGCGGTGTCGAGCGGAATGGGCTCTGCCGAAATGGGCTATTTATTTGGTGGTGTGTTGGAAACGGGGTCGATGTTAGCAGATGGGCCGAACGGCAGGCTGAGAGGCACATACGAAGATGTGCTTCCAGGTCAGCTTGTGTTCATTGTGCAGAGCGGCCTGGGCGTCGATGTCGAGGTCCACTGGCACCGACACACTTCTTCCCTTCTTCGCTGCCAGCGCGGGCGCAGGCCCAACGTACACCTCGAACATCTTCGGCCTCTCACCGAGCTTATGCAGGGAGGGGTCACTCAGTGATCCACCACGGCGCAGCGGCGTCAAATGCTGGGCGGCCAGGCCCAGACGGTGTCGCCGCCGCATCACGAGCGAGCGAACGATGATTGTGCCCGACACGCTGAGCAGGAGTACGAGTGTGGCTGTGGAGCGCGCGCAGTCAGCTACAGGCTTGGCTCGGCGACTGCGGAGGGTGGACATACCTAAGAACGTGTATACTGATCCATGATGTACAGCACGTATGTCGCAAGGCGAGGGCGTGGGCGCGGGATGAGAGGAAGGAGGTGTAGGAAGGCAGGAGATACGTACGGTAGAGAGACGTTGAGGATGTTGAGTTTGTTCCTCCACTACCGCTGTTGTTGCTGGACCCAGGGTCGCCGGCGGAAGGGGGGAATGGTGGGGGAGTGGCAGTTGGTATCGTTGCGACGATGGAGGACATGGCGGTCGTGATGGGTCGAGATCGTGCACAATAGCTGCAATGCTTCTTGCCAGTGTGCCTTTGGGGTCGTTAAAGGGTCCTATCTCCGCTGCACCGCGCTGAGAAGGGACTGTGTTGAGAATTTGGAGACGGGGGGATAGGTGGAGGAGTGGGGGAGGGGATGGAGACTATTGCTATTGTACTTGGTTGGATCGAAATAATAATCTCGGTGCCCTCGCCTGTCCTCCGCAGTCACCGGCGCTAATAAGCTTTGGATACTTTCCCCCACTCCCTCATCTTATCCACACCTCCCTCACGTCTTCAATCCCAGAGTCCTTTCTTTTGCCTGATCTGCATACCTATGTACCCAGTAAGAGGCCTCATTCCTCTGTGGACCACTGTTCTCTGAGAACCCTGCATCTCTGTAGCTGATTATGAAATCTGTATCATGCTCCGTGGCGCAGATGCCATCATTCCCAAGTAACATGCAGGACTCTGTGGGTCTCAGAGTCCTGAGAACAAAGGGACGACCCGGGATAAGTGCCAGTGTTAGCACGTTGTTCTCTTGGGCTCATTCGTGCTCGATGCCAGGTACACCATGCTTTCTATCATAATTCCTTGCCAGGCTATGTCCGCCATAATTCTCTGTAAGCGTGGGAGAACTGCAGGTACAGGGCCGGTTGGCGCTTCCGCATCGCGCGACTTTCCCAGCTGCCACCCCGTCTGAGAGCACAATTTTCGTGTTCTATTTCTTTCTCTCACTGTTTTCTCAGAGACGGCAGTGAGACTACGACTTTATTGCCGGCTCCACCTGCACCCACCCTACCCTCTCTCCATTGATGGTGGCCGACGCACTCCCAGAACATCGAGACGGACATCCAGGGCTTCATGGATTCTGCGCATGCGTGCGCCGCCGTCTGTCGTCTCAGACCTGCCTGCGTATTGTCTGGCCCGGCTTAGCTTTCGCCCTGTGTGGCCGCCGATCTCGTCCACCGACCTCCACCACAGCGACCGGCGCGCATGCAGGCGACCCCGAGCGAGCACGTTTGTGTTCTCTATGTGTTAGCCCGCCGCCGCTCTCCCGGCCCTGCTCTTACCCTCACCATCCGCCTACCCCAAATCTCACTCACGGCGGCGACCTACCTGCATGCAACGACAAACCGAATACGGTCCGTTGCTCGTCTCGTGTGTCCTGTGTGCATGCAGGCCATCGCTAATTGCCCAGTCTTTGCCCTTTGCGACCGCCACCCACTCAGGCCCTGAAGGATCGCAACGTCGGCTGGCGTGCACGCAGGCGACACAAATGAGCGCTCTTGCACTCGTTTTATGCGTTTTGCGTGCCTTGTCGGCTGCTGCTCGTTCGGGCCACCTTCGTCCTGCTGTGGCCACTGGCCGCCGCCCTCAGCCCACAACCGGTGCGCCTCTATGGACTTGATCATAAACACAAAGCATCCGTTTTACAAATTCTCTATGCGCTGTGAACAATGTTAACTGTAGTAGCGACTGTGTAGCAATAAAACAGATTATTCGTACTAGACACGGTTAGGCACGGGTTCGAGAACAAGGAGTCTGCCTGATATTGGTGTTAGTTAGACAAGGAGATCAGCACACGCACCAGCAGTATATATAACTTATACGTGAGCCGAGAGTCCACCAGAGCTATATGACTTAGTAACAAGCAACAGGTACGAGAAACAATGCAGGCAATGAGTCAGGCAGATACTAAAATAAGAAGACATTAACTCGCTAGCAATTGCATACGTACAGAACAACACTAATGAATAATGTACAATATCAACAATGATAATAACAATGGATTCGTTATATCACGACTAGCATAGGTCATTACCTTACTGTAGACTGAAACTTTCGGGAGGGGGATTGACATCTAGACGTGTTTAGTATCATTACAAACCATCCTTGAGCGCAAAGATTGTGCGCAGGGCTGGGTTTTGAACTGCGACGCGGAATTTGACTACCGGCATGGACTCTCTGGCAACCGTACCAAGGTACACAAGGTATATGACCAATCAACGGACCACTTTCCATCATAACACAAGTAGGTTACCAATCTGTTGTTGTGCGTGGAGTCACATGCGTATGGTCGTGATCAGGCGATGATGATGACAACGATTATTGTTGGGAACACTGATGTGATGCAATCGCGATTATGGCATTATGCACCGCAAAGCCCTGCAAGCAAATACATGAACTCGCTGACACGCTGGGCCACTGCTGGGCCCCAAATAGAAATACTAGGAGAGTGCATGATGATTCCGTCCCCGTATCCTCCTGAGGCCTAACCGACTTCGCACCAAACAAAAGATTCATACGATGGCAGAATACGATGTCCGTTTTTGAAGGAGCGCCGGCCGAGACAATCAAGTTGCACGCGGCTACACAGGAAACAACGACGCGACGATACAAAACCTGGCGTGGAGACCGAATCCAGACCTAAGAGAATGCAACAGTGAGAAACAAAACAGCAAGTATTCGAAAATCCGTGATGAGTCAGAAAAATACTAAATTCCGTGGCAGAAGGCTATAGTCCTAAGCGGGACTCCCCTCGAACGGCGTTCGAGACAATAGCTATGCGCGGAGTCTTGAACAGAAGTAAAGTGCCAAGTGTCACCACGAATGTCTAGTGTAAACAATAGTCGCCGCTGCTGTACTTACAACGCTGTCGTGGATTAGCTTTAGGTTGTTGAACTATGGGCCGTCCTACCCAAAACCAGGCCTTGTTTCACATGGGCTTCCGCTATCCAACTATGTGAACCTCATCGATCCACTCAATCAGCGTAAGACGACACATATCTGAAGAAAGTTACCGATAGACAATAAATCACCAACCAAGTTGACCTTTAATCCCTGCGACCCTGAGGTACGTCTTAGTGAGCTCGTTGACTAGCTTGCATCACGTTAAACCATGGGATCACATCATCACTGTTGTTTTCGT
>QLPN01027496.1:0-11605 GCA_003314395.1 Albatrellus ellisii
TTCTTTCTTTCTTTCTTTCTTTCTTTCTGTGCATTTACTTGCTAAGGACTATCATTATACAATTAGCATGGACTTGTTACAAGGCACTTGCTTTGGCACCTTGTAATGGTTTTGTTTTTTTCTCTTCTCTTTTCTCTTTGTTCTTTTCTTACATCTTACTTACTATAAGGTGCAGTATTAACTGCAGCAGTGAGCTTAGCTCCTACTTATAGTAAGGACTCTTTATTTCTTTTATAGTATTACAGTATTTATATACTGTGCTGTGAGTTACTCCAAATACTATAAAAGACTTATCTTTTATTTCTTTTATCTTTCTTTCTTTATTATAACATTTACTTGCTAAGGACTATCACTATACAATTAGCAAGGACTCCTATTTTTCACTTTTATTTACCTCTGTTTACTTCATGTTCATTTCACAATTGTGGCTGAGCCACATGACTTACAATGGACACATACTTACTGTGCTTTACTGCACATTTCTGTCCATTGCTGCACAATGCTGCACTTTACTGTGCAACTTTACTATACTTAGAACTCTAGTTTAGTATAAATAGTTGAAGACTGGTGGTCTTAAACCCCAGTCTTGTCAACTTCACAATCTAGGGATTCTCCTATACTGTACTTGATTTAAAGCTCGACTTCATCTCACCTCACTCTAAAGACTAAGTCTAAGAACTATAAGTCACTCTAAACATCCCTCAGACTTCCTATACTTGTCATCCTGGATCCTCGACTAGTTATTGGTGGAATAATCCTCATCACTATCTGGTTAATCCCTCTTTTTGTCATCATTAGGAACAGTTATTATACCTATCAAATGTGTATTACCCATCTTGTTACCAGGGGTATTATCATATCAGAACTTCCCTAAGACCATCCAATAGGCCACTCTTAGCAGGACTCATCTTATCACATCTATACTTACCTTTGTTTACCTCTTGTTCATTTTGCACTTGTGGCTACATTTACCTTAGCTCACTACAGACATGACTTGTTCACATGATCTTGTTGATTGCTGCACAATTGTCATTGATCAGTGAACCTTAGTTACTTGTACTATCTTTAGGATGCTCTATTTTGGGTAAGTAGGGACAAGTCTGGCAGTCTTAAACCCCAGCCTTGTCAACTTTGCAATCTAGGGATTCTCCTATATTGTGCTTGATCTCACTCAGCCTTATCTTGCTTCAACAACCTTAGGAACTAAGTCTAAGATCTCTAAGTCACCCTAAGCATCACTAAGACATTCTAAACTCATCACCCTGGATCCTCAATTAGTCATCAGCAGTATTATCCTCATTGCTATCTCATTGATCCCACTCTTCATTGTCATCAGGAACATTTACTATGCATACCAACTATTATGTTACCAGGGGTATCATTATCACAAACTTTCCCTAAGACTGACCAATAGGCTGCTCTTAGCAGTGGCCCCCTACCCACCCATGCTGCTGTACAAAGAGTGCAGCCACCACCTCCTTGCCCATGCTGCCACTGTGTGGACCTCTGCACATCCCTCCTGCATGTGTGCACTGTGCTGCACACTGGCAGACAAACATCATGCCCTCTTTTTCCTTTCTTTCATTCATCCCCAACTCACATAGGAACCCTCAACTTCCCTACAATGGAACTATCAATCATATTCAACTGTGTGTCCATTGTTCATCCACTTCTGTTTACATCAATCATTGTTTCCTTTTATTCTCTGTTGCAATGCAACAAGGATTTACTCTATCTTGACATTTTACAAACCTCTTGGTGGGTTCTGTTGATCCATCATTTTGAACATTAACATGTTGGGTGGAATGTTCAGGCTATGTTTTTCTGTATTGAATCATGCTACTGTATCTGTGAGTATCATTGTGCCTGCAAGTAGGCTGGGTACTTTGGCTGTACAATCATGTTGGTCTTTCTTCTATTTTTATGGATCAACACTTGGATGCTTTGGCAGTGTTTATTACCATATTTTCTCTTTCACTTTCTGATATTCATCTCTTTCACATGTGCAGTGTGTTGGATTGTCATTATATTATCTAATTGTGTTCTCTCCCTCTACACACCCATGGCCCATACTAATTAGTAAACACAGTCTGTGCATGTCCCAAGTCTGTTTATCAGTAGTCTGATAGCATCTGTATAATATAAGTGAATAACTCCCTTTTCTTCTGTGTGCTTCATCTGCACCAGTCATTACAATCTTCTTTTCAATACGGTCCTTTTGCACCCCTAGTATGGAGTTTGCTCTTCTTCTGTTCATTTGTCTCTTCTTGGCCCTTATCCTGGGCTGGGTCATCACCCTCATTGTCTACCACCACCTTCTGCCTCACATCCAGTCACTACTCCCCTTCTAGACATGCTCTGTTGCCTTCACCCCCATGCCTGATCTACCTGTGCAAACACAGTGTTCCTGGGATCATGAACAGGGACATGTATGATTAGTGATCATTGTCAGTACAATGCACCTGCACAGGCTTTGCCAATAGGTATGCCTGGGTATGGGTATGGGTCTATTGGTTTTCCAGTCTACAATAGTAACCATACAGTTGATATTTCTGCTTTCCTTTTTGTTTCACAGTTTAAGTTTTTTTTCTGTCCTTCTATCTATTTGTAATCTATAATACTACTGCATGCCATCATTGTTATGGGTTTTTCATGGGTGATGGCTAGTGGTGTTCAATAGAGATGGGGACAGGGGTAAGGACAGGATATGTTACAAGGCACTTCCTTTGGAACCTCATAACTGACTTATTGTCCCTTTCTTCTTTTCCTTATCTTACTTACTAGTAAGGTGTAGTGTTATTTACTGCAGCTGTGAGTTCAGCTTAGTAAGGACTCCATCTCTTTCATCTTATAGTACTTTAGCATAAATGGTTGCAAGTCTGGTGGTCTTAGACCCCAGTCTTGTCAACTTCACAATCTAAGGATTCTCCTATACTGCACTTGATCTAGCTTGCCCTTAACTCACTCAACCCTAAGAACTAAGTCTAAGATCTCTAAGTCACTAAGTATCACTAAGACATCCTATACTCATCACTCTGGATCCTCATATAGTCATTGGAGCTATCATTCTCATCAAATCTCATCAATCCCTCTCCTCATTGTCATCAGGAATGTATATCTGAGCTATCACATTACTGGGAGTATTCAATTGATGAGTCCCTAAGACCATCCAATAGGCCACTCTTAGCAGTAGGTGTGAGAAATATTGGTGATACTCCACTGCAAGTGTGAGAGGGCTGAGTGAACATCTGCAGTAAATGTGAGAATTGAATCATAAGTATCTTGTAACCTGGCCAATCTGAGGTTGGATGACATGAATGTCATTGGCCAATACAGATGAAAAAGCAGAAGATAAGACCATGAGAATTGCCTTGATAGATCAGGAGCAATTGAGAGATCTGTAGCCATATAAATATAACAAAAATATGAGGAGAATAAATGGTGGCCTGACATAAGTGTGGACAGCACTCATGCAGCACAAATGGCACATGCACATGCATTCACCGAAACAGAAGGATGCATGTGCAGAATCTCCTATTTTTGGCTACACAACACACTGTGGCAGTGCCAGCAGGTCTACTATTTCAGTTTATGCACACATGCCTGGATCCTTTGCTGGCATCAATTACTATGTGGTTTCTCTTTCCTCTTATACTGTCTTATCACTATTATATATCCACATTGTGCCATCATCCCCTCTTTCACACTCTCACTTTTACTATACAAGTTTCTCACTTGATGGCACCTTGGCTTCAGGCATGTTCTGATACCATGCAGTATATCACTGCCTCTACCACATGAACAGATCCTATGGTATTCCTCATTCTTGCACCTCATCACTCAATACCTGTTCTGTATGCAGATTGACAACAATCATACTCTGTTTTTGTCCTCTGCTTAATGCTTGATGACTGGATCCTGCTGCTCATCATTGATTATGCCCTTTTCCTTTCTCATCCTTTCATTCTTCAATCTTGAACTCATATAGATATAGGTGCAAAACATCCAAATGTATGGAAAACCTGTACCTGTGGCTACATGGGTCCATAGGACTTCCAGTCAATAACAGTAACCATGCAGTTGATATTTCTGTTCTGCCCTCTGTTTTTACACTTTAACAGTTGTTTTTTTATCTTTCTATATATCTGCAATCTATGATACTACAATTGTGTAGTAACCAGTGATGATCACTCAGGATTGGGACAGGGATGGGGCAGGGACAGGGATAGGCAGGGACATTGGTGAGGGGTGTTGCAACTCATGTATAATGCCACAGATCAGTATCTAACTATGAATAATTTAGTTAATGTTGCAATGCAATAATAGGTCTTTACTTTATAGCTGGAGAGGTAATTGGGATTGGTCTGTAGATAAATATGGTACTGTTTCCTTTTATTTTCTGTTGCAAAAACTTATGTATACTTTCACAGATGATGTCATGTTGCAGCACAACAGGTTTTTACACCAGTTCAAATAATAATGGGACTAGGATTGGTAAATTGTCAGGCCATCTATTACTCCTTATTTTTCTCTTCATTTACCATATTTTCTCTATATTTATATCATTGCTGATCTTCATATTATTCATGATCTAGTGTAGTGATCTATTTGGTCTTACATTTATCTTATAAGGGTTCATCAGTTGATGATGTGTCTGTGGGCTGATCTCTGATCAGCCTGTTCATGAAATAGTTTCCCACCTGGCCTGTGGATGCTCACTCAGCTCTCTCACACCTGCTGCAGAGTATCATTAATGTTTCCCATAATTACTGTGGACCTTACTCATCATATGAGAGCTTTTAGCTATTGGATATTATTTACCATACAACTGCACAGCCTTTAAGATTCCATTGGCCTGCTCTACATATGAGTACAATATATACTACAGGACTCCTAGTGGTATTCCCCAGCTCTGATCATCTGGGATACCTGCTAAGTGAAGTACCAGTTCTCTCTTCTGTTCCTGATTATACACTAATATACTCTGGGATATCTGCTAGTTGAGCATGTCCTCCCCAGGTTTTTCTTCTTTTGTTTTAGTTGTTTGGCTCAACTACCATTGGCCTCACATAAGTGGTCCCACATTATGGAAAAATGATGTGTCAGGAGGTCAACATGTGGTCAAGGTAGTAGCACGACAAAAAAGTTGTCCCCTGGTGTGCCCATGCTGCTGCTGTGCTAACACAGTGCAACTGCCTGCCCACCTTCCCTGCCCATGTCCACTCTAAATTGTGTGGGCAATCAGTATGTTCCTCCCTCATTCCCTCCCTCTCCCTCTCCCTCTCCCTCTTCACCACCCAAATCTGACTTTTTCTCCCATTGATCTGTGTGTTTGATAATGATGATGATGATGATGATGATGATGATGATGATGATGATGATGATGATGATACCACAACCAGATGCTAAGGTAGCCTAGCACATCCTGGATGTTGCTATTGGTGGATGCTCTGCATCTGCATTTGCAGTAGGCACCACTGACAGATATTGACCTAGGCTGTGTCCCTTCCAGGCTGAGTATGCCAAGCTTGCACAGTGTGGCCTTCAATGGCACACATGTTACACATAATGGAACTGCAGCACTTGCTGGGCCTGGGAAGCTGTGCTGGCAGATATCTCAATTGAGTTCTGTGATAGGTGAGTCATCTTGTGCACTCCACATTTGGGAAGGCACTGACCTTGCTGCAGGAGCAGCTTCCAGTTCTTCTGCCATGATTTGCAGCACACATCCTTTGCCACCAGCAGCAAGATCCATGATGAGTGTGACCCCGAGAGTCCATGCATGCCAAGGACCCCATCACTGAGCCATGTCATCTTTTACCACAATGCATCCTCTTCCCACCTTGCATCCTGCTCACTAACATGTCTACCCACAGCCATCCACTGGTGCCTTCCTGATGAGCATGATAACACCCTGGACAAGCACCAGCACTGGTGGTTTGACCTGGTGCATGTGCAGGTGTATGGCATGATTAGTGGTCTTTATTTCTCAGATCTGGGCCACAGTGCTAGCCTGCCGCATCACTCTGCGTATGCACTTCCTCAGCAGGCCTTGCTACATTGTGTATTTTTGGTTTCTGTGTCATTTTGTGCTTTTAGAGTTATTGTGCAGGCAAGACACAGTGTTCATATGACTATTCCTGAGCTATGTAACAGCTGTGGTTGAAGCAATGGCAGTGTATGCTTGGTGGGCAGCCACAATAAGATTGCAAGGGAATTGGCATGACAGAAACTTGATTAATATGAGCACTATCATGAAAGCATATCTTTGATGGTGTGTACAATGTTATCATCCAATGGCACACTACATGGTGGTAACACTCACATCATACCAGTCAGTTCTAGTGTTTGTCCCAATGATCCTCACAAGTATGACACACAAGCTAGTAGCCTGACAGCATGATACACTGAGGCCACACTTCCTGTGGATATTGGTCCACAAAATAGCATCCAAGCCCCACTCTGTGTGATGCTAGAGACAGCATTCCAGCATGCAAGTAGAACAATGCCAACTTCAGATAATTTATTAGCACTCAATGACAATCCTGCCTGGCCATCTGCCACATATCACTACTCCCCACCACCATGTGAGTAATATACCCACAATCATAGTCCTAGATGATATCAACCACAGGGAGCAGAGGACCCCTTCTTAATGAAGCTGACCATCAGCTTGACCCAATTGTGAACCATGTAGGCAGGTTGAACTCCCAGGAACTCACATCTTCAATCATATTGGTTTTTAGCCCTGAGCAGCAGGATGGCAGCAACTCAGGTGATTCATGTGTGGGCTTACCAGTGTTGACCAGGTCATGTATCATGTCATTTGTGGGGACATTTGGCACATGACATCCCACCCAAATACACTTCATGTATATACACACTACATGTGAGGTGCTTGACACACATTTGGATCCAGGAAGCTGTGCTGATGTGTGCTAATAGATGGGCATGACCCATGACATCTCACCTAAGGTGCATGTGGGCATGCATTTTGTGTGCATATGTACTATGTGTGAGGTGCTTGACACCAAATTCTGGCCCTGGAAGCTGCACTGGCATATGCCACTGCACAGTGATGCCAGCAGTGCTTGGTTTGGCAATATGATGCATGTATATACTGTGGTTTCCTACAGTTCTTGACCATAGCATATGTCTATGTTTTTGTTCCCTCAGTTGTTTAGAATGAACATAATAACATGGTTATCCTGGGCTTTTACACAATATTACCCTTTGTGAGTTCTGTTCCTAATAACAACAACATCAAAGATGGGTATCCAAGGTTATGCAGGTGTTCAGGGAATGTTTCTTCCTGCATTGGATTGGTATACAACCATAATCATGTCTTATTAGTCAGTGTCATAATGCAACAGGTATCAACTCTGTCTTGACATTTTACAAACCTCTTGGTGAGTTGGCAGAGTGTTTGTGCCATGTTTTTTTCTGTATTGGATCTGTAAGTTTTACTCTTGGATCCATGATATTTATATACTTTCTCACCTCCTGTACCTGTGGCTACATGGGTCCATGGGTATAATTGTGCCTGCAAGTAGGCTGGATACTTTGGCTGTGCAATCATGTTGATCATTCTTCTGTCCTTTGACACACCATTTTTATGGATGTATACCCAAATGCTTTGACAGTATTGATTACCATATATTTCCCTCTATTAGATGATGGACAGGGACTGTCAGGTCACATTTACTCCTTATTCTTTTTCTTTTCTTTTCTTTCCTGTTTATCTTGATCTGATAAGATATGGATATGATCACTTTCATCATATCTTACTTACATATCTTATCATTGCTTTCTGTCTACTCTCTTTAGGGTATGTTTCCTGATATGCTGTGCACGTCTGTCATGTCTGCACTTTCTACTTACTTAGCCTGCCCTGTAGTACTGTGCTTGGTCTGTGTGCATGTTCTAGTACTATAAGTAGTTGCTGTAGTATAGTAGATGGACCCAGATCAATATAGCTGGATTTATACCTCCTGTAGTGTGATAAGCACTTAGAGGCACAGCTAGCATGAAATTCTGCTACAAGGCTGCTATAAGTCAGGAGTCCAGGCTTAGTGATATCTCAACACTTTACTGGCCTGATAGGGACAGGGATATGTAGTAATCATTGTCAGTACAATATACCTACACAGGCTTTGCCCATGGGTATATCTGGGTATGGGTATATGGATATAGGTATCAGGCTCTATTCATGAATCCATGAGTTTTCCAATCTACAATAGTAACCATAGTGTTGATGTTTCCATTTTGCCTTTTGTTTTCACAGGTTAAGAAGTGTCTTTTTTCATTCCTTCTATTTACTTGTAGTCTACAATACTGCAACAGTTCCCTCTTATTTTCTGTTGCAACAACCTGTGTATACTTTCACAGATGATGTCCTATTACACAGCAGTATGGGATGAATTATTCTGAGACCTTCTCATCAGTCACACATTTTGAATCCCTCCAGACACTCCTAGCCATTTCCACCAAAGAAGATTGGGAAGTGCACTCAATGGATGTCATGGTCAAGTCCACCTTCCTTAAAAGAGACTTGGAAGAAGTGATTGATATGAAGCAACCATATGGCTTTGAGCAACCAGGGATGGAGAATGAGTCTGCAGGCTTAACAAAGCCATTTATGGTCTCAAATGGGCCTCCCACCACTGGCACCTGAAAATGCACAAAGCATGACTAGATCTTGGATTCACATGCACCTTCTCCAACTCTGGAATATATGTTGCTTCATCTTCCATCTCACTGTTGTTATTAGAGGTTCTTCACCAACTCTCATCTTTATTCCTTATCTCAAGATTTCCAGACTTTGTGTTTCACTTGATCATATCTTTCCTTGTGCTAATCCATCCAAGTTCTAACTCCACACACATACTGTACACACTCTTATGGTTCAGGCTCCACATTTATGTGTAGTATAAAAGAGTTCCCAGATGGCACAACTGCTTTCTTCAGTTGCTCATCTTGGACTCTAGTCCCCCACTTAGTGTGGTGTTTGTAGTGCTCCTCTCTTAATCACAAGTCACCTTCTATTGAAGTTTAACACTCACCCCTCATCATTGTCCTTTACATTGACAATATCACAGTCCCAGGTGCTTCTCTAGAAGAAGTGGAGCAGTGCAAGGCATCTCTGGCAGCACTGTTTGAAATCACAGACCTAGGCAAGATCAGCTCCTATCTTGGTCTCCAAGTAACCTGCAACAAATACTCAGGACCAATCAGGAAGCATACATATCCAATATATTGAACAAGTTTAGATTACAAGACTGCAACCCAACAGTGACTCCCTTTCCAACATCAATCAACCTCACAAGATCTGCTGACCCCATGATACAACAGTTGCAAAGCTTCTTCCTGTTGTGCTCCTTTGGGTTTTAGTCTTATGGGACACTGTGCATACCATATTTACATACTGTGTATGTCCTATCTTATCTTATCCTGTCTCTGTCTCTCCACTAGTTTCTTGCCACATCAGTAGGCTTCCACATGGATTTATTCACATGATTCACATGATTCCACTTCTGAGATGTCTCTTGTGATTTATGGTCAGGAGTCCTCTTTAACTTGATCTCATCCTACTACACTTCTCAGTTCCTTCATCCCCAATCCTCAGTGCTTCTCTATTTTTGCTGAGGCAGGGAACTCATCTTGTTCTTTCACTGATCAGTACCTGCCATTTTAGTTGTCACTCTGTCTCTGTGTACTTCTACTCTTTGTATGTTTCATCTTCTCTCCTCTCAGGTACTGTCCCTCATTATTAGCACTTCTCTATCCCTGCTGAGTCATATGAGACTGACAGTAGTCAGACCAAACAACAACTAAAACAAAATAGTATGAGGGACAATATGTGCTGACTAGCAGATATCCAAGATATATTAATGTATAGTATATATGGTACTGTAGTGTAGGGCTGGACTATGAACTAGCAAAGACTGTGCAGTAACACCATAAATTATAACCTATGGCCAAAGGCTCTCATATGACAATGAATAAGGTCTGCAGTAACCATGAGAAAGATCAATAATGTTGTTTTTCCTGGACCCTAGGATGCTGCTCACACCTAGATTGCACACTGAGTACATCATATTCTTGTCTTATCTTACCTTCACCAGACATCAGTTGTGCTGGTGATACTTCACATGGGTTTATTTACTTCACCCACCTTGTTCCCCTTTTGGGACTCCTCTTGTTCTGCTAGTTAGAGCTCCTCTTCAACCTTGTTATTGCTCTACTATATCTTTTCTGTTGTGTCACTCTACCACCTCAGCACTTCTGCATCTTGCCAAGGCAGGTTTCTCCTGCACACCTCTTCCTCTCTCACTCTCTGACAAGTACCTGGCTTTTATGCAGTCACTCTATCTCTTTGCATACATCTCCTTCTCATGTACACTCTCTCTTTCTCTCCTATCAGACATGTTCATTGCCTGGGAGTATCTCCCATGGTCCTTATCTCCAATCATGGCATATGCCTGGCATCTTCTGCTATTGTCTCTATTGTTATGCTTAGGGGTTGAGGCCTATGGCTATTATCAGATGATCAATGTCCCCTTTAATGTGCTGCCCATATTTCTCCAAGTAATACTCCACAGCAGGTGTGAGAAGGCTGAGTGAGCATTCTGCAGTAATTGTGAGAAATGAGTCACAAGTACTTCATGAGTGGGCTGATCAGAGATTGAACAACAGATACATCATCAGCCAATGGACCTTAATAAGATAAAAGTACAACTGACTAGATCACTTCATTAGATCAGTAATGATATAAGGATCTGTGATAATATAAATATAAGGAAAATATAGAAAATGAAGAGAAAAATAAGATGCAGCCTGACAAGTCATCACTCTGTCTCTGCATACTCCTACTCTTTGTGTGCTTTGTCTTCTCTCCTCTCAGCATGCCTCTACCCTGGGATTATGTCCTAGGTCTGGTCCTATGCTGTATCTGTTTGGAGGCTTATGCCTGTTATGAGGCACTTGCTTTAGCACCTCATAATGGACTTGTTTTTCTTTTTTTCCCTTTTCTTCTTTTGCTTACTATAAGTGTAGTATTAACTACAGCTGTGAGCTTAGCTCCAACTTATAGTAAGGACTCTATCTCTTTTCCTTTATAGTATTACAGTATTTACATACTGTGCTGTGAGTTCTACTCCAAATACTATAAAGCTTTATTATCTTTCTTTATTTACTCACTAAGGACTATCACTATACAATCAGCAAGGACTCATCCTATTTCGTCTTTATTTGTCTTTGTTTACATCTCATTTCACTCACACTTGTGGCTAATTACTTAGTTTACTATGGATGCATCTCAAGTCACATGATCTTGTTGATTGCTGTGCAATCATTGTTGATCAGTGAACCTTATTTACCTGTACTATCTTTAGAACACTCTGTTTTGTATGAGTAGTTGAAAGACTGGCAGTCTTAAACCCCAGTCTTGTCAACTTTGCCATATAGGGATTCTCTTACCACTGCACTTGACCTAAGCTCATCTTTATCTTGTCTAAACCCTAAGAACTAAGTCTAAGAACTCTAAGTCACTCTGAGTGTCCCTACGACATCCTAAACTTGTCACTCTCTATCCTCACTTAGTCAT
>QLPN01027531.1:0-26033 GCA_003314395.1 Albatrellus ellisii
AAATGGTACTATGGTAGATTGATGGTAGCCCTTTGTCGAGTAGCAAGAGTATTTGAAATGGTACCATGGTAGCTTGATGGCAGCATATCCAAATCCAAGACAGGAGAGATGCAAAGTCTGACTCCTGATTCAGATCCACAATAGAGGATGTAGAGTTGAACCTATCAATACTGACTAGTATATGGCCCATATATACAGCTTGACAGCACGGCTTATATGGTACAGCATGGGTATCTTACCATACTGGCAACCATACTGTCTTAGACCCACCTCATAACCCTGACAGTACAGTATGGGATACCATATTACAGTAGCCATATACCATACATGTATGGGTATGGTCAGCAGCCCTAATGGTCTGTGCACTAGTTCCAGTACTATATATACCATAGTCCACTTAGTGTTTTATCCCCAGTTCTGATCATCTGGGATATCCACTAGGTGCAGTAGCTTTCTAGTCTTCTCTTGTCTTACTCTTACTGATTATATATCTGGGATATCCACTAGTTGAAGCATGATTGTTCCTTTTGTTGTTTTAGCCTTTTCTTCAGTTGTTCAGCTTTGATGATAGCATCGGCCTCACATGAGTCAGCCACAGGCACAATTTGAACAAGAGATAAACAAAAGTCAATAAGGAAAAAATGAGAGTGTCCTTGCTAATTGTATAAGGCAGTCCTTAGCAAGTAGATATGAAATAAATAAATAAGGATCAGACAAAGTGCTTTACAGTAATACTCATAGCTCAGTATAAATACTGTCAGTACTATAAAGGATGATACATAGTCCTTAACTATATGCTGGGGCTAAGCTCACATGCTAGTATAAGACTAGACATATAGCAAGTAAAAGAAAGTAAGAAAAAAAAAGAAAACAATGTGTCTGTTACAAGGTGCCAAAGCAAGTGCCTCATAACAAGCACCCCTAAGGTGCCGATTAAGGTTTAGGAAGGTTCTGAGAGCACTTCTGGAAGGTGCCAACTTATCCTTATCTTTGGAGTTTCTGATACAATAAGTTGTGTCCCTTCTTTAGAATGATAATAAAAAGGTTAAAAACTAAGTAAAAATGCAAAAATAAAGATGGAGTCCATAGGAAATGATAAACTACTAATCTAAGTAGCAAATAACTATCCCATATCATTATCCTGATATCCATACTCCTGACGCCCATATACTATATACTTGTGTAGTAAGTAGGTGTATATGTAGATGTAGTTAAATAAAATAAAAGGTTGCGTGGGGGCCAGGCCATAACAGAGGGCAGCTGGAGGCACCTTCTGTGTGTAGATAGTGCTCTTTGTGCCCAGCACTAGGTGTGGGAAAACCATGGATGGTGGTGGCCCAAGTTCAAGGGACCCCCGTATTCTACTGCAGCTTTGGCTGACACTCTCAGGCAACGGCAGCCGGACTTCAAATCATCACGCCAATGCTGCTTTCACCTCGGAAAAGTATTCTGCGAAGCCAATAAACATGATATGTGAATTTTAAGCTCAATCGACATCCTTTTACCTTGGTATAGACAGAATAGGCTCAAAACATGGCTTTTTGCTATGTGGTATCTTGTGTGCTTGAACATATATAAAAAGGAAGGAAAAAAGTCAATCATCGTGTACAAAATAATGAAATGCATCTGCATGTGCAGTTTGAGCTCTATTAAATGAGTGGGTTCAGAGGAATTGATCTACTAACACTAGGTACCCGCAAACCAGTGAGAACTGACAGTATCAGTCCGCATTGTGATGTGTCTGTACACAAACAGAAGCCCCTCACAGCATTTGATTTTGCTCAGGTTCTTTTCACACACTGGCCTAATATCTGTTTGGCCTGTAAAGTCACCCTGGTGTGCAAAGTGGCGCCGATACACTGTAGGATTGCGTGGAATACATGATTGACTATGACTATACTACGTCTGCGTGCATTAGGAAACAAGGGGTGAATGTACACTGCTGCGAGTTGCTTTCTATCTGAAGTATGACAGTACGAAGTGGTGCAAGTGAATAAACATAGGGAAAAAGAACATACACGCATCACCGACCCAATGAACTCATAAAACTCGACATATCCAAGTCCTGATATTCCTCTTCGGCTGGGAGATCATCTAGTCCGTGAAGCAGATTCTTCGGATTAACAGGCCCTGCCTGATCTTTATCTTTCTTTGTGTTCGCCGCGTCCTCCTCTGCTGTCGTGTGCCGGAAAAGATCGAGAACAAGATCTGTATCCATAGACGCCAGGCCCGAATTCTGCTGTGTAACGATCGAATTTGCGATGTTCAGCTTGAACCGTTGCAAGCTAATCAAAAACGTCAGAGGAACGGGTTCTGTCTTGACAAGGTGCATACATACCCCATTATCTTTTCTTCTAGCGTGCCCTTAGTGATGAGTCGATAAACGTTCACCACTTTCTTCTGTCCGATGCGATGCGCGCGGTCCATAGCCTGAAGATCCTTCATGGGGTTCCAGTCATGCTCGACGAATATGACTGTATCGGCGCCGGTCAACGTCAGTCCCAGTCCGCCGACGTGGGTCGTGAGTAGCAAACAATCGATACTGGGGTCCGCGTTGAAGGTCTGAACGACAGCGTGGCGTTTGTTGGCGTCGGTGTTACCATCAAGACGCATATATGTCACAGAGGGCATATACTTCTTAAAAAGGTCAGTCTCGATGATGTCCAGCATCTGTTTCATCTGGCAGAAGATGAGGACGCGATGCTGCGAGAAGGCCCCAGTGGATGACGGCTCGGCGTCCACGAGCTCACTCTTCCCTATGTCACCAGTACTGGTGACGGGTGACCCGCCAATACCGCAATCAACGAGTAGTTGACTGAAAGACGTTATTTGAATCAGCTGAGAGATGCACTGCAACAACGATGGGAATACCGTACCGAAGCGCCAGCAGTTTCGGTGCATGTTGAATGTCACTCAGGCTTGTCGTCTCTGGCTTGTGTCCAGCTTTCGTCACGGCCGCGTTGAATACCTCAATATCGGACTTGAGGACTAATGCCGGGTGATTGCACAGTTTGCGCAAGTATTGGAGCGACTGAAATATGTGTTGTTGGCCACTTTTGTTCGACTGATCTGTCTTGACGGCATCCTCTGCAGTCGACCGGGCCTGGGACTTGGAGAAGTCGTCATAGAGCTGCTTTTGGATGTCCGATAGCTCGCAGAAGTAGTCTTGAATGATTTTCGGGGGAAGATCATCCAACACGTCTTCCTTCAGCCGACGCAGCAAGAATGGCAAGACTTGTTTATGCAGTGCCTCGAGGGCCAAAGCAGCTATTTAAAAATACGAACAGTATCAAGTCAGTGGTTGATGAGACGCCAAAGCCACTGGTAGTGCACTCACCAGCCTCGCTGTTCTTGGACTTGCCGTCACGGTTAGACAAGATGGGCTTGCTAAACCGCTCATTGAAGGATGTCTCCGAGCCAAGGAAACCAGGCATCAAAAAGTCAAACAAGCTCCATAGCTCCAGAACATTGTTTTGAACCGGTGTTCCAGAAAGAATGAGACGGTGGTTTGCTCGAACGCATTTGACAGCCTTCGTGAGCTTAGTCTTTGCATTCTTAATGATGTGGCCCTCATCGAGTATACAATAGTGCCAATTCAGGTCCTGGAGACTGTTAATATCGTTGCGAACGACCTCGTACGATGTAATGACCACGTCGTAGTTCTTCAGCCTTGGCAAGAGCTTGATTCTGTCTCTGGCATTTCCAGTATACATCACGGGCTTGAGGTTGTCCGCATACTTGAGAATCTCGTAGAACCAATGGCCAGTCAACGTCGGCGGACATACAATTAAAGACGGGAGATGGACTGCGCTTGGAGATTTTGTCTCCTTGTAACGCTTCGCGCGCTCGAAGTGTTTGCTGGACAATATGCATATCGATTGCAACGTCTTGCCAAGACCCATGTCTAGCATGCGAAGTCAGCTTTAGTAGAAGAAAGACGATGAGGACACACGTACCGTCACAAAGAATGCCATGAAGTTGATACTTGGCCAGGAACGCTAGCCAATTGACACCTTCCTGCTGATATTTCCGCAGTTCTGCCTTGATCGATACTGGAATCTGGTACTGTTCGACCTTGCTGCCGTCAAGCAATTGCGTCAGGAACTGGCGTTCATTGTCCCGTCGTTTCATGAGCTCCTCGGGGAAACCAGGTGGATCAGGCAAACCGACCTATCACCGGATATTAGAATATCTTTCAACCGCGGAGAAGTATGAACTTACTTCAAGTGGAACCATCTTGACCAAAGCAGCAAACGTATTGGTTGCTGTGGAACGGATGTCATCATCAGGGTCACTCATACGCCCAAGAATGGGCACAACCAAGAATATGACATAGGGCAACGCCTTGTAATCGAGCTTTTGAACAACATCTAAAGAAATTTGCTGAGATCAGCGTGGCTCTGGGGAGATGGGAGTAGCCAAACATACTGAAGATGAGCTCTGTTGAACCTTGCCTATTCGCCAACACGACAGCATCACCCAGATACGGAATCACCCCTTCGATTACATAACGCATACCGTCCATGGTCATGACACTGCAGATCGTAGCAAAGCACCGAGCAGCAGACTGGCGTATAATGGCATAACGACTCCGAAGAACCATGATCATCATCGGGAAGAGCTCCTTGAGTTTTGGCCACAGGTCTTCGTGCAGCGTTGGTACGACAGCTTCTAGCACACTAAGGGAATCAATGACGTCTTGCCCAAATTGTTTCTCAATGAGTGCGTCCATCTCTTCTGTAGAATCTACTAAACGGTCAAATTTGACCCAGCCAATAACAATATAAGGATAGACGTACTGGCGTCACATGCACTCAAGAGGCCGCCAGCCATAGACTGCCACATTTTAGGTATGGCGTCCAGCAACTTAGGCCCGAAGCGTGTTGAAAGTTGAACAAAGGCAAGACCTGCGCCTCGCCGAGATAATCGGGCTTTCTCAATGGAATCCCCCTTGCTCCCATCCTTCGGTCCAGGATCGCTCGTCGCCGATGGGTTCTGGAAAGACAGAATCCCAGGCAAATGCTTCCGCATGAATGCGAAAGTAGGCGTCCTCTCCACGTCTTGACAAAGGAAGGTGCACAGATTCTTCACAATCTTGTCTGGCGGTTGTGACAAATTATGGAGCACGCAGAATTCGATAAATGAAGCCACTGCCTCAGCCGAGCGCGTCTGCAAATCGTAGTTCTCCTCATTCTATAATAATTGACCCAGCCAATTGAGCATTGAGCGATTCAATGACGAGAGTGAACACCATTACCTTGATACCATTCATGATACCCTTAACAATGGGGCTGACTTTGTCAGGCGTGCTTTGGAGAGCAACAAATGCTGCAGCAAATGCCGCCGAAACGCGAATGTCGTGTTGTGTCTTGACCTCTTTGTACCGCCCGATGCTAGCCATGACAGTCTTGCGCTTCTCATTGATAATAGAAAGCTCCCGTTTCTTCGTCTTACCCAGACTATCTTTGAGTTTGTAAAAGACGTCGCCTACAGAGGACTCGGCGGTTGCAAGAGAGAAACAACCCGGTTTCGAGCCTGTGAGATCGATTTCCGTGCCCAGCGTCGGGATGTTCGTCCATGGGATCTTGCAGTCATAGCCAAAGGACTGGAGAAGGTTCGAACATTCGCCATGTATGCGTGCCAATGTAAACGCCATCTCGTGATATGCGGTTGGAGGGTCATTCTGCAACCATGCGAGCGTCTTGGTGCTCAATTCACGGGCCAAGGGTGAGATCTCGATTAGAAGCGGCGTTGAAGGGGACGCCTTTACTCGATACTCTTTGGCCCATTCTTCTGCGACGATCGTCGTCAGGACCTTTTGCAGCATACTACTAGAATCAACATAGTGGACTAGTATGGGCATGAACATGTCGTCCACATTTTGGCCCTATGGACGCGACATCAGACAGGTTTAGAAACATTTATGGAAATCATAGACGCACCACCTCACCCCAGTTGACCATGAGGAATGCCAAGGCGCTCGCCGCGGAAATCCGGGCTCTCCACACAACATCCAGAGATATTAATTGCAAGTCCTGAGCCAACATATTCTTGTCAACATTATGCCTTTCCGCCGCACTGTCCACACCTTGTTCGGCAAGAAGAGGGTTGTAGAAACTCGAGGAATCGAGGGCAACGCCCATAGGTGTCATCATGATGGAGAACCATTCAAGAAGCTGTGCTTGGGTAACTATAGACTCCATCCATCCTTGTGAAGAGTGCAGAAGCAGCATTGCGGTACGCCATGCGGCAGTCGTTGCTTGTCGTACATCTGACCGCTCTTCGACAATGAGATTCTGGAATAACAAGCGGAGAAGGGAGGCTGCGACCCAATCCTTAGAGAGAGATGGCACATCCATAAAGGAGTGGAGTGTCTCAGCTACCGCAAGACGGACACTTGAGATCGTGTGGCGAAAGAACGGAAACAAGGTTGGCGCCAAAACCGAAAGAGGGCACCTGAATAGAACAGAAGTCAACTAAGAGAACAGTAGAGAAGAAGAATCGTACGAAGATTCATCGCCTAGTATTCTAATGACTTCCTCATATGAGACGAGCTTGCCTGCGAAAAATTAGTTTCAACAAGTTCAGTCAAGGTCTGGTGATCGCACCCAACAAATCCATGACGGCACCAACACTGGAGCTGAGGTCATCCTTCATGTCCGCAAGGCAATTCCAGAGCACGTCCAGGACAGATCCCAGACACGCAGGAAGCTGTCGTACAAGATGCGTTGCAACGGGCAGGAGGCATGATGCCGCCACTGAACGGACATCATCGTCTTTGTCCCCCAGACTTCAAATTCACGGATTAAGACTGCATAGACAGGAGTACAATGACGAAGCTCACCCCAGAATGGCAGCATCGACAACGTCTTGCAGTATGTCTCGGCCTGTAGGCCGTGCACTATCAGGCTCCATCTTGATGACATCCTCCTCCATCTTAACAACCTCTTCCTCAACGACATCTCCGCGTACAGCTACTTCGTATTTGATGCCCAAGAGACCAGCATGACGCACTTCCCAGACATGCCCTTTCTCTTGCTTATCAGGGCGACGCAAGCGCTTCCTATCTAGAGAGGGTTTGACAGGCACGGCAAAATCTTGACGTATCATTTGTAACAAGACTGAATGCACGTTTAGTACGGAGCGCCTAGGCATGTGCAACAGTAGCGATGCGAGTGTTTGAGAAACGGTCTCCCGCACGGGCGCTACGACCTGGGACGCATTCAGAAACAGAAAACCACACCTACAGAGAAATATACAACAACACACCTGGTCAGATACAAAGTCGCCAAAACGATCAAGAATGAAAACACAAAGCAGCTGGGCACTTAGATGGTTGCACCAGCGCTCATGAGAGACCGCATTCTCTTCCCGTGTAACGCCGACTGCGTAGCAATGAACACATATAAGTGTGTCTGTAACTAACTGACGGGGCAACGAACCTACCTCGTGTGCCGCCATACCTCCCTTGCACTTTAAGAAGTTCACGTAGGGCCATTGCTGCTCCATGTCGGACTTCCCATGCTGCACTAAAGAGGTCAACCTCAAGGATCTTTACCAATCCATCCCAGACCCAGTGTCCAGGTTGTACCTCAAGCGCTTTGGACTGCTGACCTGCCGTTTTCGGAGAGACGGCGCCTCCTTTACTGGGATCAATGATGACTTTCTCTATAGAAGGGCCGGTGGTTGCAGTAGGACTGTGAACCCTGGATGGTGGAACAGGTTTGTCTTCCGGAACGACCAAGCGAGCTCTGGGCGGCAAATACATATTTTATAAGACCATCTACTAAGGGGGCTGAAGACGACGACGACGTACTTCCTAGAGGGACCAGAAGGTGCAGCTTGGAATTTTGCGCCAACGTTCTGGGGCGGAGGAGCCACAAAGGCAGTGTTTCCTTGCTTGCGTTTGCGCTTCAAGCGATTGCGCTCCCTGGCGGAAAGACGAGCTAGATTTTCTTCGGTAGAAGGCGGTGCCGACGTAGAGGGCGAGGGAGCAGCAGGAGTCGTAGAAAGAGAACGAGGCGGCGGCGATGGCTCCGTCTGCACCTTCAGATTGTATTCAGCCACCGGAGAGACAGGAGATAACGGGGATGCTCCCTCATCCACAGCATCTCCGTTCTCAACATGCATGTCCGTGTCGGTTTCTGTGCCCGCTACGAGCTCCTTTTCCAGATCCATATCGTCCCCATCGCCAAAGCTGTCCAGAAAATCGAGGCCTAGCCGCCCCATCGCTTCCTGACGAGCTTTTCGGACCTCAGACGAGCTCGACAGAATCCCTGTCGGTTTGATGAATTCCTTGCCAGAAGATGCGAGAAGCAGAGTCCCTTTCTGCATGAGTTCTTGAACAGAGAGCATAGGGAAGTCCGGAGCAGGACAGGTTGATTCTAAGACCACATTATCCACCTCGCCATCTGCTTCCGTGTATGGATGCCAAAGAGGAACGAGGGAAAAGATATGAGACAACGCAACTGCAGCGGCGGTGCGGGACTCATGTGACTTGGAGTGAAGATGAGGAAGAACCTGGGATGAAGTTAAAGGCTAGATTTGGGAGATAACGTGCACAAACATACTCTAGCTATCACGGCCATTAATTCTGTCCATCCAGAAGGGTCACCAAGAGGAAGGTGCTGACGATGAGACTTGACATCGCCCTCCCCGATAGCAACATCGCTGATTACGCTCTTGGCGGCTAGCTGGGCAAGTTGTTTGGCAGCAGTGGTCCTCACTGAGGGTGACGAGCCAGTATCAAGTAGAAGGAGGAGCCGGTCCAACCTGGAGTAGATGAGAATAAGAAGGGACGGAAAGCGAAGCTATTACAGACCTTGATGACATAACGTAAAAGGAAAGGCAGCGGACCTATTCGGACCGAACGAGCCGATGCAGCAAGTCTGTCAATGGAATGATCGCTCGGGGTTTGTTCTCACGCATCTGAACCCTCGTCGACCTTTTTATCGAGTGCCCGGACAGACTGCGTGACACGAAAAAAATTGCGTCCTGTGACAGTTCATTACCTCATTCGCTTCTAGCCGACTCTGACCCTGATCAACTTCCATTAAGTTAGCCTTGACTCGCCGCCTTCCTGTCGCATCTCCCGCGCTTGTGCATGTCCGTCCCTTGGGCCGTCCATATCCTTCAATGCATTACCACTCAACTCCAAGATCAATCAAGTCCCTTACTGGAAGGCAGGTTTTTTCTTTCATTCTTAGCCTCACAAACACTCATGTAGGTGTATTCTCTAGATTTATCCCCATGCGGTGTAGACGTCGTGAATCTGCTCCAGAATGCTCTTCATGACATCACAGATCCGACCCGGTCCCAGATCCTTGACAATCTGTCGGACCTCGCATACAACACATTGACGACAACCACCCAACTTGACTCTTTGCCATGGAGACGCTTGTATACCGAAGCGTGTCTGTTGCGTTCTCTAGCAGACATTACTTCCCTGAACGTCGATGACGAAAGCGTTGTCGAGTCTGCCGTTGCATGTCTGGATCGGGCACTCGTCATAGCCGGTGCGCCAGGTGACGAAAGATACGATCTCATCATCGAGCTCATATCGAAGATCCAATCTGATTTCTTACCCTCGACGCCATACCATCTGTCAATATGCGACGATACGTCATTCTCTAGACCCACCCAGATCCCGTCATTAATTGCATCCTCGCTGGTTATACCTCGATTAAAAACTCCTCCTTCGCTGTCCGCTTTCAAGCACAACCTATTCGAAACACCCTTTATTATCTCAGGTTTCGCCTCGGATTGGCCTGCTATGAATGAACACCCATGGTGCTCCTTTCAGTACCTTCGTTATGTTGCTGGACGTGGTCGGGTTGTTCCTGTCGAAGTGGGAAGCGACTACCGAACTGACGATTGGTCGCAGCAGCTCATGAAGTGGGAGGACTTTCTGTATTCCTTGGAGTCGCAAAATGACCGATCAGGTTCTATGCTTTATCTTGCTCAACATGACCTTTTTAAACAAGTTCCAGCCCTTGAAAATGATATCGTCAAACCAGACTATGTCTTCGCTGCTCCCGCTGCCCCGACTGACTACCCCGATTATAAGCCTCCGGCAAATGCTGCCCAGCTCGTCATCAACGCTTGGTTAGGTCCAGCAGGAGCTACCTCACCAGCTCATACGGTATGTGCTTGTGTCCTAGTGACCGATTCCGATTGTCATCGCAACCGGGTATTTTTAGGATCCATTCTTTAACTTCTATAGTAAGCTAATTGACGGCTTCCTTGGTATGTTCGCTCAAATATGCGCTTCATCTAGCTCAAGTTGTGGGACGTAAGACTGTGTGGCTGGCACCGCCAAGCGTTAGCACCTCCATGTATCCTTACCCTCCACCGATGCAGGCAACAGCTCTAGAGCACACATATAATCCTGCAGTAAATACATTGGAGCCATCAATGAGTAACACTTCTCGAGTCGACGTTTTTGCTCCATGTCAGGCGGCGGGCGATCAAGAAGCCTTTCCTTTATTCTGGAAAGATGTCGTCCCACGCGCCATCAGTGCAACTCTTGATCCTGGAGACGTTCTGTATTTTCCTCCTGGATGGTGGCATGCCATGAGGAGCGAACAAACAAGCTTCTCCGTTTCTATGTGGTTCTGACTCAATGAAGCCAAAAATTCCGTGTATGTCATACACTTGATGTAAGCCTCATACCTTCTTTTGTGTTCACCTTGTTGTATATCACGCTGATGTCCGGCTGATGTCAGGCCCAACGTTAGGCACCGAGACGCCCTTCATACCCTGCTTTGAGTACTTGTACGGCTGGATCATGACAAGGCAGGAGGACACATGTATCGATCAAATTAGAATTATTTAACAGTTGATGTATGCTGCTGCCTGTTAATACCACACCTGTCTCTCGACATTAGACAGGAGACCAATCTGGATTCTCCCTATAAATTGCGGCGTAGTAGGAGTGATTGCTACGACTTTGCATGCACACATTTTGCGGCGCTGTGACATGCCAAAATCAGAAGCTGGCACTGCTTCATGTAGGCCAAGGTCCTGCATGGATACTTTTACAGTCAGGTTATCATTGTGCTGTAGTGGTGGTGTCTCGTGTTGACCCATCCAGCGAGGTTGAAACTCCGATATAATATTGGAGCATCAGTGCTGCGGCAGTCACGTCGGCTGTCGGCTGAGTTCGAACCGAACGTCAGCGCCTCGTATCGATTGGCATACGCCTCGGCTGGCGCACCAAGTGGTTCGCTTTATTATAAGCAAATATATATATTCACAATATTAAGACATGAAAATATCGGAGGCAGCCCATGTTGGAGCTAGGCAAGAGTGTGTCATTAATATTAGCTGGGGGTGTATTGACCCGTCTATAACTGTAACCATACTAAAAGGCACTGGAACGACGTACATTTGGATCTTCTCCTCTCAGCATCGTTCTACCCTCGCTCAAGCTGTCCACGCTTTTATCTGGTCCACCTGCTCGAACTTCCGCAACATGGCTGGCAGTGCCGGTCAGAGGCAGACAAGACCTGCCATAGAGCAAATCAAGTCGGTTCTTATCCTTCGTGAGCGACTGCTGCTGAACGAATTGTCTTTCTATCTCAAGGAATGCATATGATCGCTTGTTCAACTCTGGTATGAGTCTGTCCAAGATCAAAGATGCTGCACTAGGAGGTCGTTTGTTTGGTTCTCCTGATACATCGGTTGGGGTTCCAGGACGGAGCTTAGCATGGAAGGTGCATCCATCACAACATCGAGAGAGTATTGAAACCTTTGGAATACGCTGATCACGATTCTCCAGGTTTTCCTGACACCACTAGAACCCTTGCAGCCTCCCCATTTACCCCTGACCTCCTTGCCTTATATCGAGTCTTCACGATCATCTCGCGAAGAGTTTAGGTGTTTAATACTTGAGAGATTGAGGGCGCCAGACGGAAGCTATGAGGAGGGCTTCATTGTACCAGGTATAGATGTCCCACCGCGGAAGCCTGGTTTAGATTCGAGCAATTTAGACAGAAACAATCCGTTGAGCTTACATGACGAGGTAGGAACTATCTCATTTCTTAGAACCATATCTTGATAGTTGTTTAGAACCCATGGAAGGAATGGTTTTCTGCAGTCGACCTACGCAAGACAATACGGCAAGACGTGGAGCGCACGTAAGCCACTTCTGTTTTCCTGCGGTGCAAGTCCACATCCCCTACTCATCCTAGCTTTCCGGAAATCGAATACTTTCGCGCACCAGAGGTGCAAGCACAATTGACAAATATCTTATTCCTCTATTCCGCAATGCATCCTGCAATCGGCTACCGACAGGGCATGCATGAATTGCTTGCAACGCTTTATTACGCGGTAGACTATGATTCTCTTAAGCAGGAAGATGCCCAGCCCGGGAAGGATGACCAACTTTTCGAGATGTGCGCCCGGAAGTGGATCGCGGCAGACGCTTGGGCCTTATTCCAGAGCGTAATGAAGGGAGTGAGCAAGTGGTACGAGTGGCGTGAAACCCCAGCAGAAACCACGGCAGCAGTCCCGGGGCACGTCCAGCTCAACGTACGCAATGGCCAGGTCCACTCATACGTTGCGCCGATCGTAAGAGCGTGCAATGACATACAGAAGGGGTTCTTGAAGAGTGTGGACCCCGCTCTGTACAGCCACATGCAGGTTGTTGGCATTGAGCCACAGATGTACGGAATGTGAGTAAGAGATGCATGTCTGGAGCTCAGGCTTATACCGTATCACAGACGTTGGCTCCGCCTTATCTTCACAAGAGAATTCAACATGCATGATTCTATGATGCTGTGGGACGGACTCTTTGCTGCCGATGCGTCGCTTGACCTGGCTCTCTGGATATGTGTCGCGATGCTTATACGCATAAGAAACAGATGTGAGTACGCTCGGTCAGTCGTCCATGATCTTCCATTGACATTTGTCGCAGTGATACCCTCGGATTATAGTACGCAGTTAACATACCTTCTTCGGTACCCCGCACTTCCGCCCGTCATATCTCAAGATTCGTCAACGCCTCACCATGCAACGCTACTTTTGAGACAAGCTTTGACATTGCAGATGTCGCCCACGCCTGCAACAGGCGCCATCGTTGTCTATGAGAACCACAACTTACTCAACATCCATTCTGAAGTCCCGGATCCACCATCACCTTCGCGACGAGTCAGTGGCCGCCCGGGTGATGCTCAGCGGAGGAAGAAGAGTACTTCAAATCATGAATCTCTGGAGATCAGTCAAAGCAGATCCGGTCACGGCCGCCAAGCAAGCTCACAAGTCGGCTTACCTGAGATGATCGCAAGAGGTTTACTTGATCGAGGGGAAGCTCTCGGAATCAACAAAACACTGATGAATGCTGTTTCTGAGATCAAGGTACATCGCGCGTTCGTGTTTGAGGGGCTAAGATTGACTAATACATCGGATGATAGCGAAACCTCCCTGACTTGGCGGCCAATCTCGTCCGCACGCCGACTGCCCAGTCAGCATCGTTTGCCACATACCCACTGCTGGACGAACGTCCACCTCAGGAGAGGCCGCCATGGGAACCACGGACACGGTTCGAGATGGAGCACAGCGTGCTAGCAATGCAAGGTGTTCAGAAGCAGCTTGGGGAGTCGGTTGGCTGGATTGTTGATACCCTCCTGCAAGACGAACCCGATAGTGCATCTGCAGCTGAAGTGAAGAAGATCAAAGACAGGAAACGAGAGGCGCTGGAATCATTAGCGTATGTGAGGGACGTTCTCCTTGGCACTGTTACTGGTATCGAAGAGGAGCGGCTAGTGAGCGAGGAGGAATTCAAAAAGAGAAAGGAAAAGCTAACAGTGGACCAAGAGGCGGCGATGACAGGTGTCTCTACATCTGAGGGGAGCTCAGATGGCAGGCGGACTCTCACTCCTCCTCTTCCGCCGCCTCAACCAGCTAAGCCTCCAGCCGTTTCCCTAAACGAAGCCCGGCCCCGACTGACTGTATCCCGGAGTTCCCCTCAGCCTATTTCCTGGAATAGCCACCCACAACCCACACCTTCCTTTGACCAACAACGCCTTGAAAATTCACGAAGCGTCATAACGCCAGCACGGCCTTCTTCGTCTGCTGCATCCGGCGGGAGTGAACGTGTCGCGCCTTGGAATTACACACGGTCGGACTTCTCAGATACGAGGGTTCCGAGTATAAACATACTCTCCCCCGCCCCCCCTCCAAAAGCGTCGGTGTCCCAGCCGTCATCAGCATTCTATACCCCGCATCCGCCTGGTGGGCAAGCGTCGCGCGATCAAACGCCGTCAGAGCGGGTGCAGCACGATCCTCTGGGAGTGTTATGACGCGCCTAAAACACCGTTACTTTGAGTGTATGAGAGCTTGTAGACCTCTGTACAACACTAGCAATATCGTTGCATGCATTTACGGTAACAGATCATGGATGAAGCAATCATAAAAGGGAATTGTAGGCCGGCCATCCAGAGCCGGGAGATCACGCACAATCACGGGGATGTGATTGGTAGGTTTAGGTCACGCTCGGTTTCATCTCCCGTTCTTCACCGTCGCTGGTTCTTCAAGTCCGAGTCCATCTCCTTCCTCTCTTTTTATTTCTCAACATCTCTCCATGCTCAAGAAAAGTTTGCCAACCACACTCAACCGCGCACGCGCGTTCCACAGCTCTACCCCCGCACGCAGAGTCGTCGCGACCAAGCCGGTTAGAGCCGAAGAGGTGAAGGTGAGACCGCATACACCATCTAGCATCTGGATTCGAGGCTTATGAGTCCTTCTAGTCCTGGTCATCAGGGAAGTTCCCCTTAATCGAGCATGAATATGACGCCATCGTCGTGTGAGTCTGTTTTATCGTATATCAGACAATGTTTTTGACCGAGCACTCTTCTATCAACTAGCGGTGCTGGTGGTGCTGGTCTGCGCGCGGCTTTCGGTCTCGCGGAGGCTGGGTTCAATACGGCGTGCATAACTAAACTATTTCCGACGAGAAGTCACACTGTCGCTGCTCAGGTACGATGTTTCGCATGTTATCTCATCTCCTAAACGTTGACGATTATGATAGGGAGGCATCAATGCCGCCCTTGGTGTAAGTCGCGACGCGCAAAATGATTTGATATATGCTCACAGCATTGTAGAACATTACGGAGGACGACTGGCGCTGGCATATGTATGATACAGTAAGCACCCCCCATATTATAGTGCTCCCTCGCGCCTGACCCTTTGCAGGTCAAAGGTTCTGACTGGCTTGGTGACCAAGACGCCATCCATTATATGACCCGCGAGGCCCCTCGCGCTGTCATTGAGGTATGTTCTTTCCAGTTCGTGAGCTCAAGCATCAGCTTCTGAAACGAACGATAGCTTGAACACTTTGGTGTACCCTTTTCGCGGACGAAGGAGGGAAAGATCTACCAGCGTGCCTTTGGTGGACAGTCCCTGCAGTATGGCAAGGGCGGCCAAGCCTATCGTTGCGCGTCAGCTGCTGACCGCACTGGCCATGCGCTCCTGCACACACTTTATGGCCAATCCCTCCGTCACAACACCAACTTTTTCATCGAATACTTCGCTCTCGACCTCATCATGCAAGACGGCGAATGCGTCGGCGTGATGGCGCTGAATATGGAGGATGGCACTCTTCATCGTTTCCGCGCGCACAAGACCGTCCTCGCCACCGGCGGCTACGGACGCGCCTATTTCAGTTGCACGAGCGCGCATACTTGCTCTGGTGATGGTAATGCCATGGTCGTACGTGCTGGCCTTCCACTTCAAGATCTCGAGTTTGTCCAGTTCCACCCCACGGGTATCTATGGTGCTGGATGCTTGATTACTGAAGGTTTGTCTATGTCGGTTGCTGTACGTCACGGAGCTGTATGTTTTATCGGCAGGTTCCCGTGGCGAGGGAGGCTACCTCCTCAACTCTGAGGGTGAGCGCTTCATGGAGCGCTATGCACCGACTTCTAAAGACCTGGCTTCCCGTGACGTTGTCTCGCGTTCAATGACCCTCGAAATCCGCGAGGGTCGCGGTGTTGGTCCCGAAAAAGACCACCTCTACTTGCAGCTCAGCCACTTGCCTCCTGAAGTCCTTCACGAGCGGTTGCCCGGCATCTCAGAAACCGCTGCTATTTTCACTGGCGTCGATGTCACGAAGGAGCCTATCCCCGTGCTTCCTACCGTCCACTATAACAGTGAGGTCTATACCCGTTTACATCTTTGTTTATGGTTAACAGCCTTTTATCAGTGGGCGGTATCCCTACGAAGTACACTGGTGAGGTCCTGACCGTCGACGAGGTGAGTATAGGCATGTGCAGCACTTGTCGTGAGGTATTGACATCCCGTTTTAGAATGGGAAAGACAAGGTTGTTCCCGGCCTCTATGCTGCTGGTGAGGCAGCTTGTGTCTCCGTCCATGGCGCAAACCGTCTTGGTGCCAACTCCCTTCTCGACATCGTCGTCTTTGGCCGTGCATCTGCACACCACATCAAAGAGACTCTTACTCCAGGCAAGCCTCACAAGACTATCCCTGAAGAGGCTGGTCTCGAGAGCGTCGAGTTCCTTGACAAGATCCGTACCTCTGACGGCCCTGAACCTACTGCGAAAATCCGGTTGGCCATGCAGAAGGCCATGCAGACAGACGCTGCCGTCTTCCGCACGCAGAGTTCTTTAGATGAGGGTGTGCAGAAGATGCGCGCAATCTACAAGACCTTCGACAAGGTCGGCATCAAGGACAGGAGCATGATCTGGAACTCGTATGTACTCTACCTCGCTGTCGCGTCTGGTTGAGTCGTTGACATCAGGTTTCAGTGATCTGGTCGAGACCCTCGAGCTCCGCAACATTATGCAGAACGCCATCCAAACGATCACCGCTGCCGCTGCCCGCAAGGAGTCCCGTGGTGCCCACGCTCGCGAGGACTTCCCCGAGGTTCGTTCGCTTGTTGTACTCATTTTACGGAATGCGCTCTGATATTCACGTCCGCTTTCAGCGTGATGACAAGGAGTGGATGAAGCACACGCTCACCTGGCAGCATAACCCCGACTCCCCCGACGTCGACATCAAGTACCGCGGTGTCATCAGCACCACGCTCGACGAGAACGAGTGCAAGGCCGTGCCGCCATTCAAGCGTGTGTACTAGATGACAGCTGTATGATTTGTTGGTACAATTTTCAATGGCATAACAATGAGATCCTTCCAACCGTTTGCCGATGGCTGCGTCTGCTGTCGCCATTCGCCAGGGAACACCTTATATGCGGTGCAGAGCCGTGTATATAGAGCATAATATTCACAAAGGCAATCTCAACGCTTTGCATGAGTCGCCTTGCTAATAGCCTGTCCCTGGTTTTCGCAAAACGCAGACTCGGGCTTATCAAAACCTTGCGAAGTTGATGTCCTATCCCACCCACTTCCGATGAATCATCGTTCCTCAGTACACAGTAGCAGTGAGAATTCGATGAGGAACATTAAAGCCTGAACGAAGATTTCGCACGTAACAAGTCACCATGAAACGTTTAGCGGCATTATAGTTGGTTGGCGCAACCGCAGGACATGCTCCATGGCATTCCTGATCAAAAAGGACCCCGTGTCGGTCGACATGAGATGAACGTCAGAAGCAGCATCGTCAACAGACCAACATGACAAAAAAAACTCAGTACATTCGTGTAATTACTGACACAAGTCAAGGACGAGCATGGTAAAGATATTGTGAGCCCATAGCACTGCAAGCACCTCGAACGGCCCACCGCCTCTCGGCCACTGACAGTGCCGTCATGGCACGAGAGGATCGTCGAATGCGAACCGCTTGTACAGATGCTCTGGGAAGTACCGCGCCCGCACCGTGCGGCCGCCAAAGAAGCGGCCGTCGAGCTCGCGGACCGTCTTCCACGCTCCCGCGGGCCCGGCAAAGAGCACGAAGATGCGCACGGCGTCGTCTGGGTTCGATGGCGGCGGAAAGACCGGGTGGACGATGACACGCTCGACTGTGCCGTTCTTCGAGCATTCATCCCCTGTCGTATACATCACGGGTGTCAGCGAGGCTTGCGGATGCAGTCAAACATGACAATCCTACCAATTTCCTCGCGTAAATCCTCGTCATTGACATCTTCAGGCCCCACCATATTCGTGAGCACGATGACCCTGCTTGACTCGCCGAACCGCTCCTTATCCTCACGCCCCTTCATATCCTCATTCGCATTCACAATTCTGCCCATTTTCGACCCAATATTTGGGCCCTTCGCCTTTCCCTCGCCTTTGCCACTCTTACTGGCCTTGATCTGTTCGACGGAAAGAGCATGCACGATACCTGAACCGTCTGCGCCAAGACCCTGCCCTTCTTTGTGGCCCCACTTCGCCATGAGGCGTGCAGCAAACGGCTGAGAACCGCTATAATGAGAAAGGTCGTGAACATTATACTCGCATTATATTGTCATCGCATGAGATGTACCTCTTCGAAGAGCCGGCTTCTTCTTGGGCGGCCTGAACAAGAGGCGAGGGCGCTGGTTCAGGCTCCATGCTCCCTGCAGGAGGTGCCAGAGCCTTTAATTTAGCCGCAATAGCCGCAGCTGCATTTCTGCTGTTTTTAATTCTCTCCTCGAAGGCCAGCTGGTCGGCGCCCGCAGGTACAACAGGCAGAGGGGCGACCGGAGGTGGCGGAGGCGCAAAGGGGTTGTAAGCCGAGGATGGCGCCGATTCGGGGGTCGCAGAAGTTGACACCCCTGATTGCGTCATGGCCGCACGAGACAGGAATGGCCCTTCGCTAGTCTCTGCGGGTGGTGGCGGGGCAGGTTGCGACATCGCCAGCCGGCGAAGGTAGGCTTCCTCGCCCGATTCAGCACGTAGTAGTGATGACGGAACAATAGATGCTGGAGTGGTCTCCATTTCCTCCACAGCCAGCAACGACGAAGGCTGATACATTGGCGCTGACAGGGCGAAACTAGGCGCGGAAGGCGTGAAGCTAGGTGCCGATGATGGCTCTTGAACAGGATTGAATCCGGTGGACACGGCCAGACGCCGCTGATAGGCTTCTTCGCCCGACATGTGGACATCGGCAGAAGCTGAGGTGGGAGGAGGATTCAGAGAAGTACCGCCAATTCCACGAGGGCGCTCGTCATCCTCGCGGGACCACCGGTCGTTGTGATCATCGTACCGGCCTATTGGACATTCAATATTCAAAGCGAACAACAATATACTGGCAATTACCCGTCTTTCTCGGACGTTCATCCTCCGATTGAGAGTCGCTGTAATCGCTATAGCTGCTGCTACGCCTATAGCGTTTCTTGTCCTCCATGCGCCTTTGCTCAGCAAGTCGTTCACGTCGTTCATCGCGTTCCCTGCGCTTCCATATCTTATACTCATTATAGTCATTGGGTCGCATTGGGTCGTATGATTCCATCGGATCCCAAACAGCTACTTGCTGTAAATTCTTGTTCTACAAACCACCATGACCCTCGTCTGCAATCAGCAGTCATGAAGACGACATGAACCCACCTTTTTACTTTTCTTGCCTCCGCCGCCTCGCCTCTTCTGTCGTGACTTGAAGCCATTCACATCTTCATCCAATACCATGGAGGGCGGTTTGACTTTCTTGCCCCAACCTGTTTTCTGGCTGGACGGCTGGGTATCCTGAGACGCAGGCTGGGATATGTCGATCAATGTCGGAGGCGCAGCTACTACAGCCGTGGCAAACAACGTTGGAGGTGCGGACACGACGCCGACCTGGGAAAACGCAGACGCGGCACCGGGAGGGAGTCTGCAGGCAACGGGTTTCGTCTTCTTCTTGACGGGTGCAAAAGCAAGGGAAGCGGACCATCCTTCGGATTTGGCGGGAATGAATTTCAGATACGAAATCTAATGAAACAACGGCGCAGCAGTGGAACTAGATACCGGCTGTGGCCTTGCCAGGCGCTGTAGCTGCGGGAGCAGCGGGCGTGTCTGCAGCGGGCTGGGCACTTGCAGGAGCTGAGGCTGCTTCAAGAGGAGCAGAAATATCGGTAGGAGCGGTTGGAAGAGTAGTGGTAGAAGGAGTCTGAGCGACGGAAGATACAAAAGTTGTGCCAGAGGAAAACTGAATGCCTCCGTAGAGACCGCCTGCCTTGCTCGACATGGTAGCTGAACAACACTTGCGTGGGAACTCTCCGCCCACTCGACACCATATATATATATTCAAAGTGCTGCTTCACCTCAACGCCTAATCTGTAGTGCATTGCAATACGGCAAGAGCAGGACATATTCTTATACTAAGGTATGATCTACAAAGTAGCGAAACAATCAACTCTGCCATCGTAAACATCGACAAGGGCTACCAGCGGCTTCTATTCTCGAAATACTTTTCCCTTGCCCCTCGACTGACGACGTGCACCGCAAAATCTCCTACGTCCATCATAGCCCACCCGTCACTGACGAGCTTTCGCGAGTTGCGCGGGACTGGCAACGGGGGAACTACAGCCAAAAGCTGCGATCAAGAGTGAGTCAAGGTCCGGCCAAATACCCAAACGCCAGTACGCACTGTCTTCCTTACAAGACGGACAACCAACTCGATTGCACCGCGTTTCTCAGCACCGTCTTTCACCTACGACAAACGACCTCAGCACTGCAGCAGTCACAATTAAATGGTGCTTCCAGCGCACCTGTGCTATCACAATCCAGTTCCAGATGCCCCCCGGCTCGAGAAACCCCTCACCAGCATACGTCCGTCCCCTCTTCCGGCGGCCCTTTGGCATCGTGAGGGGCAGTGGCGGTCCAGGTGGTGTTGGTATCGGCTCGCGCACGAGCAGCGACGACGGCTCAATGTGAGGTGACTGCATGAGCTGGGCGTGGAGAACGGAAATTTCTGGCGGTATGCCGCTTGGCAGTGGTGCCGGGCGGTCGAACCCCTGCGCAGAGAGGTGGGGAGGAGTGTGGCGGATGGAATACATGGGTTCCGGCTCGGGGTCGACGAACCATGGCGTGCTTGGAGGCGGTCGGGCGGTCGCAAATAACCTATAGGTAAAGGCTGCCGGAGGATGGGGTGCGCGAACGTGTCGGCGCGTAGAGAGTACTGTGTGAAAGGATGTTTTGAGGGCTGGCCGCATGGTGTAGTACGACTCTGAAATTGCGTTGATGGATGCAAGACGTGTGCGGAATGCGTCAGCTGATGGTTTTGCCTCATAAAATAAGTGCGAACCTCGGAACCTCCAGCAGAAAGTAAGTCACTGGACGCAGACCAAGTGTAATTTGCTTGAAGATTGGTGCTAGTGCTCACTCCGTAGCTGACCTCAGCAGAAACGAGTTTGACTCATAGCCACTACTGTCATCGTTCACCCACTGCCTCTATTCACCATATGCTTATCGTAGTTATCATAGACGGCAGACAAGAGGGAAACCCCCGAAAGGACCATCATGTGGTGTCTGTAAGAGATACTGCAACTGTACACGGTAATAGGGGAGACAGAGAACATAGCCATGAATTATATTGAGATCGCGAGGATGAAAGTCAGTCCGAGCCAAGAACAACATACAGGGTATTGAGAACGACAATACATGCTGAACAGAAAATACCCCAGATATAAAGATGCAGGTGCACTATAAATGGCATATGAAAGCAAGGAGAGTAGTGCAGCAAAGAAGAAATGCAGATTCTTCTATGAAGAGACTGACATCAGTACTTACTCCTATGTCATTTGCATTTTATGTTTTCTCCCTGAAGAATACAATACTCTTCATTCTACAGTCAGCCACACTTTATTTCCAAGCAACTGTAAGACACAAGTCCTACATATTGAAGTGCAGATGTTCAGTGTGGCGGTCACCTGAGACTGAGGCACTCCATTCAAGGAGGCAAGTGTTGACTTCTATGTGTGTACTACTATACTTTCATTTGGCTCACTCCCATTACTTTACCACATATACATGTTACATACTTATTGCACCTCCATGGACTATCCACTTACTACTTTGTGTGACATGCATCACCCTATTGTGCTCTCACTCACTACAATGTTGCCCTATTGCACTCACATCCTCTCTCACTCACTGCAGATGTCTGCACTCTCATCCCCTTTGGGGATTACTGTTATCTTGGTCATCATATACAAACTCCTTGCTGTTGTCTGCCCCAATCCATGCATATAGCAAGAGGGTGGGTACAAACATGTGGGGCATAATGTTGATTTTTCCCTTTTGGTCATTTACTGTGTGCTCCTATACCACATGACTACCTTGTGTTATCTTACCTACACACTCTGTCATGTGTGGTCTGCACACGTGTAGGGTCTTATCTCTCCTGGTCTGTGCACCATGTCTTTAGGTACTTATAGTTTGGGTCTGGGACATTACTCTGCAGTCAGTTATCTCTCCTTCTCCCTCATCATGGATTAGGCTACACTCCTTGTCAACTGTTATTTCACAATCATGATGTTGTTGCTTGCTTTAATTGAGCTTCTGCCTGTGCTCTACCCACTGTCTCCCTTCAGGCCTCCTTGAGTGGAGTGCTAAGGTTCTGAGGACCACTGCACTGCTCTTTGCACATTTCAACACATAAGCCCAGAGAGAAAGAGACATTATAACACTGGCATTGCACAGAAGTAGAGTAGTGAGTGTGTATGCAAGCACAGTGAGGGAGAAGATGTAAGTAATCAACTGAAGATCAGTGTCCCTAATTGGATGCCTATATACATAAGAGAGCAGTGCACAGACCATGTTTATGTAAATAAGTGTGGGGGTGTAACCCTTCAGATTACATCACATACATCCGACACCTGTCCGATCCAGTCTCCCCCTACATACGTCACTACCTACCTACATCAGACCCTCACATTTATCACATGCTTTCGAGACTCATCACGAGACCATACTCCCTGCCGCCTGCCTCATGCATTCCAGCCATCACCGAACAGTATATAAGACCAACCCTACAACCCTAGACCTCAGTCTCCTCTTAGTTCTGGTTCTTTCTTCTCTCCTGTTCTCCTGTCTCCATATCTCTTCGTCTGCTGTCCTTGTTGCTGCTATACAGACCGTTGTCCTGTTTAGTCGCCTTCACCTGATCTCGCTGACTTCTCCTTTGAGTGTTCCATGTGCAAGTGTGCTTCCAGGGGAGTGGGTACTGGAGTGAAGAGCAAAAATGCACATCAACACTACATATATCTGAAGAGAGACTAGAGCACACTCAACTAAGGATCACACCAAAGAAGAGGATATTCCAGCCATATCAAGCTGGGTATATTCAGCTATACTACTGAACTACTTATAGTAAGCTAGTGTTATGAGGCACTTGCTTTGGCACCTTGTAACAAATTTTTCTTTTCTCTGTTTCTTCTTTTTTCTTTTTTTATCTTACTTACTAGTAAAGTAGTAAAGTGTAGTATTATTACTACAAGTGTGAGCATAGCTCCACTTTACTTAGTAAGGACTTACCTTTCCTTATAGTACTTTAGTATTTACATACTAGAGTGTGAGCTTAGCTCCAGGCACTATAAGGCCTTTCATCTTTCTTTTATTCTGCTTTTATTTATTATGACATTTACTTGCTAAGGACTATCAATATATGTCTAGCAAGGACTCATCCTATTTTGTCTTTGTTTATCTTTGTTTACCTCTCATTTCTCTCATGCTTGTGGCTATGTTTACTTAGTTCACTGTGGACACATCTTAGTCACATGATCTCATTGATTGCTGTGCAATCATTGTTGATCTGTGAACTTTAATTACTTGTACTATCTTTAGGACTCTGGTTTTGCATAAGTGGTTGAAAAACTGGTGGTCTTAAGCCCCAGTCTTGTCAACTTTGCAATCTAGGGATTCTCCTATACTGCACTTGACCTAAGCTCACTATAATCTTGCTTCATCCTTTAAGAACTAAGTCTAAGATCTCTAAGTCACTCTAAGTGTCACTAAGACATCCTAAACTTGTCACCCTGGATCCTTGTTTAATCATAAGTGGTATTATCCTCATCACTATCTCATTGATCCTTCTCTTCATTGTCATCAGGAACATTTGTTATGCTTATCAAGCACATAATGACTACCTTGTTACCAGGGGTATAATTATTGCAAACCTTCCCTAAGACCATCCAATAGGCTGCTCTTAGCACTGTTGAGCACCCATGAGAGGGGCTAGGTGACTGAGATGTGACCAAGATGGGGAGTGTCTGGATGTGTGGTAGCAAGTTATGATAGATGATGAAGAAGAGGGTCCAGCCTATGATAAAGGCTGAGAATGAACAGACAAAGAGGAGGAGTGCTAACTCCATGATAGGAGTGCAAGTGAGTAACAGAGAAGGAGAATATTGAGTAAGGACTGTTGAACATCTATGTGTGGACTATACCATTTCATTTGACTTCACTCCATGCACACATTCTTTACCTACAAATCACACACATCACCACATATTCTTTTTCTCCTCAGATCATACCTCCACATACATATCCAAGAACCCACACATACTCCAGGACAACACATGTCCCTTCCCTTTATAGTAGCTGTTGTACTTTCCATTATACTCTCCACACCTAACTCTACCTACCAATACTATATAAGATGGACATCCTTCATACAACCTCCTCAGATGTCTTCACCATCTGTCTGACTGTCTCTCTACTACATCATGTTGCTATTGCTGCATTCACTTCCTCTTATCTGCTGCAGATATGCTTTCTGCTATTCCCATGTGGGGGATTACTTGGTTGTGTAATCTATTTGTCCTTGCTTGCCCAAGCCTGTGCATACAAGGACTGGCTCAAGACATCTCAATAGAAGAGGGAAGAAGATGTCTACTTGTATTACTAGGATGCTGTATCACTACTCTTTATACTAAAGGAGCAAGTGCACAGACTGTGCTGACTAAGCTAGGTATGGGGCATGGGTGCCAGGAGAAAATGACAATGTAAGAGTTCAACAAGCACTCTAACCATAAAGAACTGTGGGATGATGTAAATAATTCTATGTGAAAGACTCACCAGTACAGCAAGTGACCAGTGGTGGATGAAATAAGATAAGATATGATGTGCACTCATTATGTAAGTGACATATCCAGAGAAGCATAGTGGTCACAAATCAACATCCAGTTCCAAGACTCTAATAGGTTCAGGGATTGAGGTGATTTAGGCTAATGAATGCCATCAATTCCACATCTCCAGGTATTTCAAACCCAATCATAGACATGGAGGCAACATCCATTCTTCAATCACACATGGACTATGTGATCATCACCCCCTGATGGTATGTGTAGTCCATCTGCCAAGAATGTGACACAGAACAAAATCTGAGTGCCTGGTACATGGAGGATGAATGAGGCAAGCAGAGCCACCTCAGGCATGGGGGATGACAGTGATGGGATGCAAGTTGTGAAGCATCAAGTAGACAGTATCTTGTTCCATGCCAAGAAAAGTTTCCAGACTTTCAGACCAAATGGATCAAAGAGTAGAACAGGACTGTCCAAAGTCCAGCTCCCTGATCTTTGGTGATTTCAGGGAATGCCTCATGGAGCAACTTAAGGTACAATGTATGGGATAACAGTAAGGAGAGGTTGCAGTTGACCCAATGTATGCAGTAGACAACACAATCTCAAGCTGCCATTTTGGGTTACTGGCATTCTGGTCTTTAATGAAATCTGCTACCATTGCTACAAAAATGAATGGTCTACTTGACTGCTCAATCAATCAATCAATCTACATCATTCCTCCATGGCCAGGACACCAATAAAAAGGATTGTGCAATATTCAACAGCCCTTCTTCAAGATACCTGAGGGGATGCTATGCAGGACTACTGTGTTTGGATCTTTCATGAGGCTCATAGTGTGAAACCCTTGCTCAACATTCATCACCAGTTGACTCATGATGAAGAATCTGACAGGGAAAATGCAAAGAGAGAATATAGAGAGCTGAATGGATGGTCAATGTTGCATTCTCTTCTTTGCACTCATCCAATGCATCAGTGATGAGGCATGGTAGAAATGCCTCATCTCATATCACAACTTGCTGTTAAGAACAGCCTATTGGATGGTCTTAGGGATCTGTAAGTGTTGTGCTCCTGGTAACAAGGTAGTTGTAGTAAGCAACATAAAAATTCCTGATGGTGATGAAGAGAGGGATCAACAAGATA
>QLPN01027647.1:0-12370 GCA_003314395.1 Albatrellus ellisii
GAGATAAGATATGTCATGTAGATCTTGAGCGATAAGAGTAAAAGAAATCGTAAAATGAATAGAAAAATAAGTACGTTCTGACACACCCCATCATCCCTCCACTACCCTGACACTCTCCCCCACACTCAACCAGTTCTAGGTTGTCACCTATGCACTGACTACAAGATCACTCTTGAGTTTAGTCACATCATCAATAATCCCCACTCCCACCTTGATGCCTTGACTGCAGCCATATTCATTGGAGATAGAGGGGTATGGAACGATATCAAGTGATATGTGGATTGGCACCACTGTGTAACTCAGCTCGACTCTCTTGACTACCATCTACAACAAATTCACACTCAGAGATGTCATGAGTTACATCAGATTGCCAATCACCTAGTCAACACCAACACATACCAACACACACTCCCTCACATGGCTACATGTGCCAACACCAGTCGCACCCAGCATCCAGCATCCACTCACCAATCCCATCCATCTTATTGCCAATGCTGGATATGTAAGCGTATTGGTCATAAAAAGGTTGATTGTCCTCAATGAAATGCTACCCCTTGGCCTTGACAATGTCCTACTCCATACCCACTCACATCCACATTGTCCTGGCCAGTGGAATACATTGATAGGTGAGACTCCTTGCCAGAGTTTTATGATTATGAAGTCAATGAGGGACATGCACATGACTAGGTGTATTGTGGACGCTACATGGTAAATGGGGGGTTATGTTATGATTTTCCTTTTTTTTTACATTTACCAAATCTACTGCACCACAGCAACTTCTTCTCTTACAAACCACTGCACAGTATTGCTGGAACATTCTCTATATCATGATGCAGCATGATCTATTACTGTAATAGAATATTCTCAGACTTACAGTTGTACTATATAAAGGGAACCCTGTATGGTACAAGATCTTTAGCTTAGTCTCTTGTACTACCCAGTGTACAACTCCTGCTTTATCCAAATCCCATTCTGTTGTGTTCTCAGTTTGATTACTATGCTCTGAGCCTCTCCTCTGACTCAGTATGATCATAGCCAGCTGATTGCCACACTAGTTTGTAACAGATACTGTTGCTATTGTAATTGCAGCATTACTTTATAAGATGTTTAAATGTGGTGCAACCGAGTCACCCCTTGTACAATAGCTACATACACCTGCATAGCTCAGGTGCTGGGTACTATCGATGTCTTGAACATTGTGTTGGTGAGGTTAATGGCTTGCAGCTGTCATGTGGCTCCTCACATCCCAGAAATGACCACACTGCCTGTTGGAATTGCAAACTGGCACATGTATGACTTACTATTTCCATTTTAGGCAACTTGGCAGAAGCCAACACACATGCAAATTTTTGTCTTCAAGCCTCAAAATAAAACATATGATTACAGTCAATTTTTTGATCACTCTGCTACTATACAGTTCCAAGCCACAGGCAGTTTATCTACTCTACATATCACAGGTTGTTTTTTTTTCCTCAGTCCTCATGTTGTTTTGAGACTGAGGTGAGACTTTATACACCTCTATTTCTTTACCTTACTTACTGACTGGTATCAGTGTTTATTGTCCTTGCTCATTAGGACAAATTTTGGTGTTTCTTGTGCAGAATAACACTTGTTAGCCTTTTTATTACAGAAGTGAGACCATATTGCAAGACATGAAGAACAGAGTACTCATGCTGTTCATTAAACTTGTAGGAATATCACAGGACGCACACACCAGAAAACTTCTTGCTAAAACTGAGCCTAGCTTGTTTACCAGCTCCAGAATCACTGTGTGATGAGGTTTGGTGCTTGTAGTGAAAAAAGTAACAAGCTCACACTAGGTTTTGATTAATTGTGCATCACAATTCATTGTTCAAGGTCAAGTCATCTATCTGTCCCCATTTATACCCAAGGTACACTTACCAAAGTGAAGTACAAGCCAGTCTAGTCATAGTATGTTTCTAGCACAGAACTGACTGAATCTGAAATGAAGAGTATCCAGACCTAAGTTGACATGGTTAGCCTGCATAGATCTTACTAGCCATATAATACAAAAGCATATCTTCATGCACTTATTTTACTTTTCATTATTGTCTATTTACTGGAATTGAGGATGTAGCCCCCATGAAAGGAATGACACCACTGCCTACCTGGTTTGTCACCAGGGAGATAACTGTCAACTGTGGCCACACATGAATGTCACAATTTCCTTTTGTCTTCTTTTACCATGCCACAGCACTCTTCCTTATCTCTGATTCCAATGTACAGCTGTATTATATTTATGCTCCCTCCTGTCTCTGTGTCCCACTTTCGGCCTGGTAGGACAACCCTAGACCCAAGCCTGTATTGATACTTCACATTGGCATACATTATTCTTTAGCTTATTCTCTTGTAGTACTTGCTAAATCTAATTGTATACCTGTTTGGCACTACTTTACTCTCTCTGCTGGTTATGATCTTGAGTCTGCACTACAGCTCCAGCCTCTATTCACCCTCTGGACAGTCATAGCTGCCTATCTGGCATATTAAACTGTAACAATGAAGATGTTTCTTGGATCCCTGGTGAATTCTGCTGAGAACTCTTTACTGTACTTTACATTTATATGGTATAAGGTTATACTGGTAGTGATGATGTGTGCTTGTTGTGGTCCTAGTCTGACAACCAGAATTTTGATGTAAGACATGCCAGCAAATCAGATGTTTCCAGATGAGAAACACCAGACTTTTTGTCAAGATGTTGATGGACCCAACTAACATCTTCTATAATTGGCCTCCAACTCAGTGATTAGTCTCCATAGATCAGAAAGATCACTTGAGGACACAAATTCTAGAGAGAAAATCACCTATATCATCATGGAAAGACCATGCTGAGAGACTATGTTTGAGAGGGAAAATTGGAGCATTGACACTTGAATTCACCCATAAAGCACAACAAGGATTCATGTGTCAAATACCAATTTATATGAATTGGGCCCACAACTGGCATAGGTCACAAACAAGTGGTCATACTTGTGGTGCTGTAGATGGTCGAACTTCTCAAGCATGTTGGAGATGTAGGCTTCTTGATCTATATTGATGGTGTGCTGTATGCTGTCCCTGGTGATGTGGAGTCCAAGGTATGAGTTGATATTGCATAAATCTATTATTTCAAATAGCTTGGTGAGTGCCTTGTTGCATGCCTCTACCTCTGCAAAGGATCCTCTAAGCACTGTGATATCATTTATATATAGGATGATGATAAGTGGTTTAGTGGAGGTGTGAGATATGTGTCAGTTTTTACCTACTATACAATGCTGGACATACTTACATATCCTTATTTCTTTTCTCTTTATGGTTTGAGCTCCTCTTCAACCTCTTTATTACCTCATCATCATCTCACCTCAGCACTTCTGCATGTTGCTGAGGTGAGTATCTCTTCTACTCTCTTACATCTCTTCTGACATACCTGCTCTATGCAGTGCTCTCTTTCCTTTGTGTACCCTCTACCATCTGGTACACCTCTTCTCTCATCTTATAGGCCTGATCTTTAATCTCTCTAGGCCCGATCTATCTCTCTAGTCATATATGACATCTGGACTATGGTCTTCTTCTGGCTTTAACTACATCTTGGCCTACAAGGCTATCTCTGTCTCCAAACAATCTATTTACCATTTGTGATACTACCCATCTTTCAACAATATGTATATCCCTGAGTCAGAGAAGGCACATGTGAATTCTTGGTCTAGAAGTGCAGTATGGATCATGTAATGCCAACATCTTGATGCTTGTTTAGGCCCATAGGTGGCTTTGTTGAGCTTGCAGACCTTGTTCTCATGTCCCTTTTCTTCAAAACCCTGTGGTTGCACCATGTAGATGTCTTCCTCCAGTTCCCCATTGAGGAAGGCAGACTTGACATCCATGGTGTGTATCTCCCAATCTTCAAGCACAGCTATGGCTAGAAGGGTTCATAAAGATTCAAAATGTGTGACAGGGGAGAATGTTTCCAAATAGTTGATCCAATGAAGCCCTTGGCTACTAGTCTTGCCTTGAAATGTCCATCTGCTTTATGTTTGAAAACCCATTTGTTGGCTACAAAGTTTTGTCTCTTGGGTAGCTTGACAAGGTCCCAAGTACAGAGTTTATGGTTAGTCAAGCATCTATTTACTCTGTGCCCTCATGTCTAGTGTCATCTTACTCCTTGTCTCCACTCTTATCTCTCCCACACCCTCTCCACTCTCTGCTCACTATGCGGGCATTTGCTATAGACCTCCTGTTTCTCCTCTTACTCATTGTTGCTAAGAGCAGCCTATTGGATGGTCTTAGGGAAGGTCTGAAACAATAATACCCCTGGTAACAAGGTAATTGATATGTGCTTGATAAGTGTAATAACTGTTCCTGATGATGATGAAGAGTGGGATCAATGAGATAGTGATGAGGATGATACTACCAATGACTAATCAAGGATCCAGGGTGATGAGTCTAGGATGTCTTAGCGATGCTTAGTGTGACTTAGAGATCTTAGACTTGATTCTTAGAGAATGAAGTGAGTTTGTATCAAGCTTAGGTCAAGTGCAGTATAGGAGAATCCCTAGATTGCGAAGTTGACAAGACTGGGGTTTAAGACCACCAGGCTTTCAACTATTTATACAAAACCAAGGTCCTAAAGATAGTACTAGTAGTTGAAGTTCACAGATCAACAATGATTGTGCAGCAATCAACAAGATCATGTGACTTGAGATGTGTCCATAGTGAGCTAAGTATATGTAGCCACAAGCATGAAATGAACAAGAGATAAACAAAGGTAAACAAAGATGAAATAAGATGAGTCCTTGCTAATTGTATAGTGATAGTCCTTAGCAAGTAAATGTAAATAAAAAAATGGAATAAGACACCTTATAGTACTTGGAGCTAAGCTCACACTCTAGTAAGTAAATACTAAAGTACTATAAGGGAAAAGAGATAGAGTCCTTACTATAAGTATGAGCTAAGCTCAAGCTGTAGTTAATACCATGCTTATAGTAAGTAAGATAAAAGAAAAAGAAAAAAAGAAACATGTTACAAGGTGCCAAAGCAAGTGCCTTGTAACAACTGTCCCCTGCACACTCCTGTGCACACAGTTATGTGACCTGAGACACATCTGTAGTAAGCTAAAGTAAAATAGCCACAAATGCAAGTGAAATGAGAGATAAACAAAGACAAATAAAGATGAGATGGGATGAGTCCTTGCTAATTGTATAGTAATAGTCCTTAGCAAGTAAATGTAAATAAAAAAATGGAATAAGACACCTTATAGTACTTGGAGCTAAGCTCATACTCTAGTATGTAAATACTAAAGTACTATGAAGGAAATATGAGTCCTTACTATAAGTTTTGAGGTAATCCTTGTTGACAACTATATGCTGACTAAGTTACTCCTTCCTTTTTCGTCTCTCTACTGTACACACATTAGATTCCATTTGTCACACTGGCCCATGCATTACTATAGTTACTATAACTAGAGTACACCATTCCTATGTGACAATCAGAACTCTTTATGTTCTCCTCTCACACATAGCCTGTGCTCATCAATCCTCAGCTGCAGTGAAATACTACACTTATAGTAAGTAAGATAAGAAAAAATAAGTCTGTTATGAGGTGCCTAAGCAAGTGCCTTGTAAAAACAATCTCAATCTGTTTTGGGTTTTATGTTATATTCTTCTCTCTGTTTGCTGCCCTGCCCAGATATCAACACAGGACTGGCATGAGGGTCACAGGCCATGGAACAGCCCAATGTGTAAAGCCAGTACATGAGAGCAATAAGTAATATCCACTAATTATTGTGTTTTGAAGTTTTAAAATACTGATATCCCTTTTCTACTTCACATGATGGTCAGGCTCCCCTCCTCTGTATTGATTTTGACCTATCTTAGGATGCTGGACATACTTCCATATCCTTATCTCTTTCTATCTTTACAGTTCAGGCTCCTCTCTAACTCTATTTAGCCTTTACTATATCTTCTTTACCTTGCCATCATCTAACCTCAGCACTTCTGCATGTGCTGAGGTGAGCATCTCTTCTACTCTCTTAGCTCTCTTCTGACATACTGCTCTATGCAGATCTATCTTTCTTCTGTGTACCCTCTACCCTCTGGTACACATCTTCTCTTATCTTACAGCCATCTCTCTAGCCATCTCTCTGGCTATCTCTTTAGCTATATCTCTGGCCTCTCTGGCCATATCTCTAGCCATCTCTTTAGCTATCTCTCTAATTTTCTAGGCCTCTGGACTGTGGTCCTCTTGGCTCATCTATCTCCATCTGGGCTCACAAGCCCATCTCTACATTACAATGGCCAACTTGCTGTTTGCCACTTTGCCCATGTTTCAATATGGTGGAACTGCACCATTATTAACTCTACACTCTCACTGCTACATAGTGCATCTGTCTCTTGTGGTTTCTGTGAGTATGTACTACAGACCATGATCCATGTCTACAACTGAATGCCCCAGTGTGCTCAGAACTGGTCCACTCCACAGCAACTCCAGACATTCCTGATGTCTCCTATTTTTGGTCATTTGGCTGCCTCACCTATGTTGGCACCCCCACTGAATGCCACACAAAACTTGATCCTCATGCCAGTCCCATGATTTTCATAGGGTATGAATCTGGCTCAAAGGCATGGTGCTTTTGGGATCACATGGCATACCATGTCATTATATCCTGAGATGTGGTATTTGATGAACTATGCTTTCCTCTCCATCCACAGCCTCTTCCTGCAGGTCCTCCTCTGCTGGTGGTGTTACTTCCTCTGCCCACCAGTGATGATCTGAATCAGATTCAGACTCAGATGTAGGTGACCATACCACACCCATGCTGCCTAACATCATTGCCACAAATGCTCTGCTGGTAGTCACCCCCACTCCAGCTCTGCTGCCTACTACACCTACTTCACCACCTCACATGCACAGGCCCACATTACCCATCACTCCACTGTCTGTTGCCCCACCAGTTCCCACTCAAATGCATGCAATGCACTTCTTGGACCATGTCCAGGAATCATCACTCCACACACCAGATATGATGGAGATGGTGGCCATGGATGTGCATGATGTACTGCACTATCAGGTGAGCCTGAACCTGTCTGCATGGAACTGAGCCCCATCATGCCAGCAGTACCTCCATCATCTCCAACCACTATGCTAGCTCCTGTGGAGCCTGTCACACCAATACCACCTCCACATTGCCTGACTTGCACTATGCAACACCCCACAAACTTTGCTGACAGTATGTATGGTGGTTGTACATACACTGACATCTTGCAAGACTCATCTGGCAAAGATGGGTTTGTCACCCCTGGAGCTGGCCCCTCTCTCTTGGCTCTCCTTGGCTCTGCTGCCATGTCCAGTGATCCACTCACCCTGCATGAAGCTCACACATCACCCAACACTGCAGATTCAGACACTGCATGCTGTTATGAGCTCAACATGCTCAAAGGAATGGGTATGTGGTCATTGGTTGACCTTCTGCCTGGCCACAGTGCAATACCCAACAAATGGGTGTTCAAGCTCAAGAATGACAGTCACTATTGTGTGCAATTGGTTGCCAAGGGCTTCAAACAAATACATGGAGTTGACTATGACAAAGTATTTTCACCTATCACCTGCTTTGAGTCTCTATGGTTTCTCTTTGCCCTTGCTGCTGCCAATGATTAGCACATACATTCCATGGACATCAAGAGTGTGTTTCTGAATGGTGACATCAACAAAGAATTGTATATGTGACAGCCTGAAGGTTTTGAGGACACTGACCTCACTGACAAGGTGTGCCACCTACACAAGTCTATTTATGGGTTTAAACAAGCCATGCACCAATGGAACATGAAGATGGACACTTGCCTTGTTGAGCACACCCTTGACTGCATCTCTTCCAACACAGGTCTGTATGTCAGGCATGGGGGCCTGTCATTCCTTTTTCTTGTTTTATATGTCAATGACATCACCATATTTGGCAGCAACCTTGGCAAAGTCCTACATCTCAAAGAGGTGCTGTCTCACACATTTGACATGACAGATCTTGGGGAGATGATGAGCTACCTGGGACTGGAGGTCACCCATGATCATATGCATTGGACACTCACCCTCTGCCAATCCAGATACATTGCTGGCATCATTACATGTTTCAGTATAGCAGGCTGCAATCCAGTCTTGACACCTCTCCCACCATCCTCCAGTCCTGTCCTGCATACCACTGTTGCCTCCACCACTACCCACTCTGCCTATCAGCAGGTTGTTGGGAGCCTGCTCTATGCTGCCATTGTTAGTTGCCTGGACATCACCTTCACAGTCAGATCCCTGGCTCACTATGCCATGAACCCCTCACTGGACCACATCTCCACTGCCAAACATGTTCTCTGGTATCTGTCTGGTACCATGGCACTTGGACTCCATTACAATGGCACACACAATAGAGAACTATCTGTGCACTCCAACTCTGACTGGGCTGCCTCTCTTGCCAATCACCACTCAATGGGCACATTCATGTTCCTTCTCCATGGCACTGCTGTTTCCTGGTCATCAGAGCACCAGTGCATTGTCTCCCTCTCCTCCACAGAGGCAGAGTACATTGCTCTGTCTCGGGCTGTGGTCCAGGCCACCTGGTACCAGAACATCATGGATGAGCTCAGGATCCTGCTTTCCCTCCCTCTCACACTCTATGGAGACAACAAGGGCTCAGTTGACCTCAAAAACAACCCCATTGTTGGCAGGGGGATGAAGCACATCTTGATCAAGTTCCACTATATCCAGCAGTGCATCCAATGTGGTCTGGTTGCACTTCACTGCCTTCTCTCCACAGAGACTCTTGCAGACTCCCTCACCAAGCCACTGCTGCACATTGCCTTCAAAGTGCAATGTGCCATTCTTGGGCTTGTTGTCATCACTGTGCCAAATGTGGGGGGGTGTTGAACATTCATATGCATGTCTACCCACATCTTGTTTGACTTACTCCTCCTGCACATACTCATTATGCACTTCCCTCTCCCCACAGACTTCACACTTCCTCACTTCCTTAACTTACACACACACACACCCCACACATTTCTCCAGGATGATGTGTGTCCCTCCTTCTTATGGTAGCTGTTGTACTTTACATTATATTCTCCACACCAACTCTACCTACCAACACTATATAAGATGGACATCCTACATACAAACTCCTCAGATGTTTTCAACATCTGTCTGAGTGAGTACCACTTATCCCCACCATCTTATCCTCTCTTACACAATCCTGCAGCATACTTTAACCACATCACCTCACCTACTGTACTTGTGACCTCTTACCTGCTGTTGCAGTCATGTTGGCTGTTCTCTCCCTGCATGGGGTTTCATCTATCTTGCTGCCTTCAATATCATTGCTCATCCTTGCCTGCCATAGCTTGCACATACACTTGTCATCCTGGATCCTCATTTAGTCATTGGTGGCATCATCCTCATCACTATCTCATTGATCCCACTCTTCATCATCATCAGGAATGTTTACTATGCCATTCAAGTGCACAACAACTACCTTGTTACCAGGGGTATAATTGTAGCAAAATTTCCCTGAGACCATACAATAGGCTGCTCTTAGCAGCAGGAGCCACCACAGCCAGGACTGGCACAGGATCAGGGGTGACAACAGTGGGACCCACCAGAGGATTGGTGCCAAACAGCATGGGGGTGACATCCAGTAAAGCAGGTGCATCATCATCATTGTCATCACTGTCAGAGTCCAAGTCACTGTAAGACAGCAGTCTAACATATCCCTGATGGGAGACCAGCATGCACTCAACTTAGGAATCAACCAAAGAAGAGGATTTGCCAGCCATAACAAGCTGGAGTATATTCAGTTATCTACAGAGAACCTATATACTACAGCTATAAGCACATGGACCAGCACAGTAACTATACTATAGGGCAGGTCTATGAAGACAATACCCACTACATATGACATCATGTGCAGCATGGGCACATCCAGAGCACAAAGCGACAGTAAGTAGATAAAGATAAGATGAGATGAGATAGACTGAAAGGAGAGATCATCTTATCTAATCTAATCAAAGAGAAACACAAAAGAAAAGGTAAATAAATAAGAAAGGTAAAATACTTCAATAATGAAGCCTGACAGTCACCAGAGTCATCCCCAGCATCAGCAGGAAGGGGCAGAGGAGGTGGAAACAGGTCAAAGATGGTCAGTGCTAAGAGCAGCCTATTGGATGGTCTTAGGGAAGGCTTGCTATAACAATACCCCTGGTAATGAGATGGTGGGTATGTGCTTGATAAGTGTAATAACTATTCCTGATGATGATGAAGAGAGGGATCAATGATATAATGATGAGGATGATGCTGCCAATGACTAGATGAGGATCCAGGGTGACAAGTTTAGGATGTCATTAGCGATGCTTAGAGTGACTTAGAGATCTTAGACTTAGTCCTTAGGAGTGAAGTGAGTTTGTAGTGAGCTTAGATCAAGTGCAGTAAAGGAGAATCCCTAGATTGCAAAATTGACAAGACTGGGGTTTAAGACCACCAGTCTTTCAACTATTTATACAAAACTGGAGTGCTAAAGATAGTATAAGGAACTAAGGTTCATGGACCAATGATGATTGCACAGCAATCAACAAGATCACATGAACTAGTATGTGTCTGTGGATATAGTAAGTGGCTCAGCCACAAGCACGAAAGTGAATGAGAGATAAACAAAGATAAACAAAGATAAGAATGAGACCAGTCCTTGCTAATTGTATAGTAGTAGTCCTTAGCAAGTAGATATTATAATAAAGAAAGAAAGATAAAAAAGGAAAAAGGATAAGTCTTTATAGTACTTGGAGCTAAGCTCACACTTAAGTACTATAAAGGAGAAAAGAATTGAGTCCTTACTAAGTAAAGTGGAGCTGAGCTCACACTTGTAGTAATAATACTACACTTTACTAGTAAGTAAGGTTAAAAAAAAAAGAAAAAAAGAAAAAGAAAAACCATTATGAGGTGCCAAAGCAAGTGCCTCATAACAGTCAGAGTAGCTGCAGAGGTGACTGCTGGGAAGCAAAACTCTTGGAAAACAATGTTGTGGCTGACAATGGTGCAATGCACCATCCTGTCCCAGAAGACAAACCCATGCAGTGCAGAAGGGACAGTGCTGTAAGACCAGAGTCCTACATTACCTCTGATGTGGGACTGGGCACACTCTGACTAAAGCATAAGCTAAAGGAGAGGAAATCCAGCCATAACAAGCTGGGATCTATTGGCTAACTACAGCAGACCCTATATACTATAAAGAACAGTGCACAGACCAGCACAGTAATCTAGGGCAGGACTATGTAAGTAGTAGCACAGTATGCTATGGTATCATACAACATCCTCATGGTATGATCTCATGGTCTAGACCAAAGGAATGTAAGTGGGAATGATTAGATGTAGATCAGATAAGATGAAAGATAAGATGATCTAATCTAATCATATACTAAGAAGAACAGTAAAGAAATGTAAAAAGAATAAAGAGATATAACAAAACACAGTCTGACAAGTGCCCAATCAAGGATGGAGTGATTCCACCACTCAGCATGGCCATTTTGCTGTGGGGAATAAGGTGACAGAGTCAGTGAAGGTAGGGAGAACCCAGTGAGCTGTGATGGCTGGATGCATTGATGAGCATCATGCATGTGTAACACTGGAAAACAACCATCAGCAATACCAGGTGAACACAGCAACATTAATGCACCACACATGATAATCATCCACAGTCACACCAATTGTGTATTTGTTTGGGCATCAGAATACAGGACTGGGTTCAGCCAACAAGGAGCAGGACTGATAGGCCAAGATGCAGTCCATGGAGTGATGAGTCATGCAGTCAGCATTTGGTGTGATTGGTGCTTTTCCTTTTTCACTCATCCACTATAGTATGTGTTACAAGGCACTTGCTTTGGCACCTCATAACGGTTTTCTTTTTCTTTTCTTTTTCTTTTATCTTACTTACTAGTAAAGTGTAGTATTAATACTACAAGTGTGAGCTTAGCTCCACTTTACTTAGTAAGGACTCATTCTCTTTTCTCTTTTTATAGTACTTAAGTATTTACATACTTAAGTGTGAGCTTAGCTCCAAGTACTATATTAAGACTTATCTTTTCCTTTTATCTTTCTTTATTTATTATAACATTTACTTGCTAAGGACTATTACTATACAATTAGCAAGAACTCTCTTTTCTCGTTCTTATTTACCTTTGTTTATCTCTTGTTCGTTTCGCGCTTGTGGCTGAGCCACACTACTCACACAATGGACACGACTTACTGCGCATTACTGCGCACTATCGTTTACTACTGTGCATAACTGCACAACTTTACTATAGTTAGATCGCTAGTTTTGTATAAATAGTTGACAAACTGGTGGTCTTAAACCCCA
>QLPN01027674.1:0-15340 GCA_003314395.1 Albatrellus ellisii
CTCTACACTGTGATGTTCAATCTGCTGTTTACCACTTTGCCCATGTTTCAATAGTTTACTGGTGTCTCTGGCAATCAGGATTCCTCATTCCATTTCTCTCTGTCCTCTGTCCTAGGTTGGACATCTATCTTGAACCTCACCTTGTTTTATCTTTTACTGGACCTCTGCAAGTTTCCTCTCTATAAGGGGGGGAACCTTTGAACTCACTATCAGCATCCCAACCAGAATAGCATCTGTACCTTATTGTACACCCTATGTCTTCTTGACTATAGGATTCAGCAGCATTACACTCATTGAACCCTTACATATGGACATCTTGACAAATGGGTTGATGATGGACTTGTCAAGCACCTCCTGCCCATACACATCCTTTAGCTGCAGGACCTATTGTGTAGAGATGGCTTGTGTGCATATCAGTAGGTGTGTGGAGGGAGGGAGGGAATGCAGGAGGGATGAACAGTGATGTTGAGGAAGTGCTCCTGTGCATGATGAGCAGCTTCTTGTCCAGCACATGCAATGCAAGTAGCTTGATTATGTAAACCCAAGTGTCTGATGCATTGGAACATCGTATGATTCAAATTGATCATGGACATGGGGTCCGCATTCACTGGCAGCCTCATCATGCTGTATGTACGAATGACAAACAAAAGAGGGACGCACCACACACCATCTGACCCCTCGCGCGTGCCGATGGGCAAGGGGGGGAAGCGATGCACCACCTCGATGTGTACTCCATCCCCTTCAATGAGGAGTATACGGGGCAGAGCTCTGAGCCCCAATCCCGCTCAACTTCGTGCTCACCGCCGACAAGGGTGTGTTCGCTGTGTTGCACGAAACTGTGGGGGAGGCGCCCAATGTCATGGAGCGCGTGCTGGGCACAAAGTTTGCGGGTGATGCACAGCTCACCTGCGATGGCCGAAGACTCTGAGGCCTGAGGGCCGACTGCTGCTGGGAGACTGTCTTCTGCTGAGGTCAGCTACGGGGCTGGATTAGCCGCTACAGTACTAATAGTACCACAATACCCGACTCGGGTCTGAGCCGAGCCGAACCTGAGTAAGCCCTGACATGACGGCTCGGCTCTAGATGAGTGAAAGGCCCTGTGACTTAGTGCCCTTAAATGTACATCATCATACGGGCATCAAGAAGACAATGCTGCTTACATGGATCCTGTTTCACCGTGCTCTCCTGGTCTATTCATAATTCATAACAGGCTGAGACAACCAACAAAAGTTTCGCTCACAGCCTAAACTAGGAAGGAGAGGGGTTTATAATATACTGCTCTGTGAAATTTATATGATAGAACCTCGAGTTTATCGCTTTGAGCCAGCGGTGTTTGATCTCTGTGGGGTGTGATCGTAGTGGAGTCGGGTCTTATCGGCTTGCTGCTCGATGCGCCATTTCTTTGCAGAAGTTTCCATATCAACCGGTGGATTCAGGCATCAATATATAGTGTATAGGTGGTTCGCATCTGGTTGCTATCATTCCTTGGGACTCTACTACTAGTACGATGCCACACCCCAACTTGAATATTGATCCGAGAGAGAATTGTGGTCATGGGATGAATTTATATGCCAGGTCCTGAACGATCTGTTGGCCAGACGTGTCGCATTCTAATAAGATGTATTCCATCGATTCAGACTTTGTAGCAAAATTACTAACCTGTTGCTAACACTACAACAGCTTTGCGTGACAGTGGCGCGGATTGTCGTTCAATTAGGAGATTCGGTCAAAATTGCTCATCCTTCAATTGACGGTGCCTTTTGTACATGTAAGATGTAGATAGATATCTTGCGAATGGCCTTAGCTTCAATCCCAAGTTTTGCCATATTGAGCTCAGGCTGACTTCAATGATACTTCGAACTTGATTGAAGACTCCGATGTCTCACGTCTTTTATCTCTGACTAGTACGGTATCCGAAAGAAACCCATAGGCGGTTTCAACACCATCTGCAGTGAGCCTGCTTGTCTCATACTTCGTGTTGACTCTCAGCCAAAGAAACCCATCCTCGAAAGTCTTGAGCTCCAATTTGCAGTCACGAAAGTTCAAGTTGTATAGTGCACTGAGATGAATTGATTTTTCTCAAGCAACTTGAGAAGCTCGTCAAGGAAGTAATCGGGATAATGTAGTACAAGACGCACTAAGTAATAATTGATTTATCGGAGCTCAATCATACAAAGCTGCGAGATGTGTCTCACTCATGTCGTCGCGCTCATCGAAAACCTTGTCCAGGAGTTGTTACTGTATTTGGGTCAATTGTTGAGCGCCTGTCACCAGATGCTCTTCACGACGGCACCGATCTAGATGTCTCAGCCGCCTCAAACTCAGCCTGCTATGAATCTCAACAACAATAGGAATCGACTGCAAGGGACACAGAAGCTTTAGCGTCATGTCTACCTTCTCTTACTCTTATAAAGAGAGTTGCGAACACCTGTGGAAGGGCGCAATTATTCCCTCAGGTAGTCGTTTCTGTCATTTCCGGCTCAAACGACAACATCTTAATTGTGTGGCCGATGTCTCCTGCCAGTGATAAATCGGTGTGGCCATACTATTTGTTTTCTCTGGAGTAGCTAACACTGTTTCTGTAGCTTATATGCCCATATACGTCTTGCATGAAGGCTTTCAAGCGTAGGGGCGATCTAACTCGACACGAAAAACTCCATCGGGGGATCAAGTAAGATCATTACTACCCACTTGTCTCTGAAAGCTAATATGGAGTCGCAACCAGACCATATCTATGTACTAGTTACGGTTGCGGTAAACGATTTTCACAATTTACTGCCTTGGCGACACACAAAAACACACAGTACGTTCACGAAACTGATCGTAATCTACTTTCTTCTTGGTTCCTAAGCCCGTAGTATCTTCAGCACGGGAGCGAAGCCCTATAAGTGTGGGATCTCAGATTGTGATGCAGCTTTCGGCGACCCGTCCTCTTGCGCACGCCATCGTAAGGATAAACATAGCGGCATGCCACCATTCAAGTGTATTGTTAAAGGATGTACAACAAGGTGGGTGTCCAAGCCGTGACACTGGTCCATTCTGTTTAACAGCGTTATTGTATCAGCATCAAACGTCGATACGCTTTCAAAGCTCACATCAAGAAGAAGCACGGGTTGGATCCCGCCGTTGTTCTTGACGAATCCTTCTTCTCTTTGACGCCTCGCGTCCCTATCATACCCTCAATCTTTCAATCTATATCACTGGCGAAACTGGAGTGCGGCCTTGACGAAGAAGTCTTATCCACCATCGATTTTGACACGCAGGAACCAAAATATGAACGACCAAATCATCGTGGAAACTCTGGTCAGTACAAACCATCCGGCATGCATACCGCGAATACTTATTCCTGTTTTTCTAGATCTATTGCTACCAGCTTTTGTAAACGCCGACTCATCTAGGTCGGAAATGGCGGGCCGATCCCGGCTTGTTGACCCAGTGTCCTACTCTACCCCTCCGTTGATTCAGGAAGGCCTTCGGTCTATGGTTCCTGACTCCTTCTCTAACGTACCATCGCTCGCCTCTTCGCAGCTGCCTTCGCAATTATTTTCGCAATTGTCACCATCGTCGCTGTTGCCTTCGCAGTCGTTTCTGCAGTCGCCTTTGCAGACATCATCTTCGCTATTGCCTTCATTTTCGCAGTCGCATTCGCAGTCGTTTCTGCAGTCGCCTTCGCAGTCGTTTTCGCAGTCGTTTTCGTTTTCGCAGTCGCCTTCGCAGACATTTTCGCAGTTGCCTTCACAGTCATTTTCGTATTCGCCTTCGCAGTCGTTGTCTTTGCAGTCGGGTTTGCAGTCGTCGCCTGTGCTTCCTACTTGCCTGCGCTTACATATGCGAATGACAACCTGAAGGATTTTATTCATATGAGCTGATGCTTGACAGATTATCTCGGGACCTCGTGTACCACTATAGTTGTAGGGTGTTCGTGCCCTTCCAGACGGTCGGGATAGAAACTAGTGGAAACGCGACTCGGGTTTAGGCCACTGATTGAGGGTCGAACTGACGCTGATTTTTATTGATACATCATGAAGAGTACGAGACTGGATATGCGCGAACGAACTGACTTGTACCTCATGTAACTTTTTCGAACTAATGTATGCTTTTTGTGATTTTGATTGTAATGTAACATGTATATGATTTTATGCGCGGCTGTGGCAGTTGCACGTGCGGTGGGAGACGCGACAACAAGGGACAATAGCGCCCTGATGATGGCAGTGGACGGACCCTCGCTCAGTCTGTATCTCTTTTCCACGCTACCACCTTGTTCTCCTATTCCTCTCCGTTTTCCTATTACATTCCTACGCATTCATTCTTCATAGAACTCTATTCTCGTGTGTACGGCGCTCTCGGACCTTCCCACAAGGTAGAATGCTCGCTTCCCCGTTATACCCACATTCGTTCTCCCCTCAGCATTCTCCGGACGATGCTACACAGTATCGACCCTCGAAGGATAGAGAATCCTTCAACAAACTTCTACCAGCACCCATAGAATTCGTTGAGGGATCTTCATCTGGTACACTGCTCGTATCGGATGGAACGTATGAGCCCATAAATGGGTCACCAAAGCACTCAAGACATGAGGTAGGTCGTCTTGTCATGTCGTCCTTGTCTGTCCATCTCAGCAGGCGAAGGAGTCTCCCAGAACGGCAGTTACTCGTTCCCCATTCGTCAAGCCTAAATCTGCACCCACGAATTCAACCCCCATTGCTAAGAGCCGAACCTTGTGGTCACGACCCATCGAGACGGCTTTCCCCAAGGGCGTGATCATCGGCTCTGGCTTTCGAAACATAGGCAATACCTGTTTTCTCAATAGCGCACTGCAATGCCTGGTACATACTCCGTCTCTATTACATGTCCTTGCCGTTCATGGCAGAAGTGAACCATGCAAGCCACTTTTACATCATCCGTTTTTGAACTATGATCCTTAATGGCAGTCTTACAGGCCAAGTCAAGAAAAATGTGTTTTGTATGTCATGTAGCATGCGGAGTATCGTGTCACAGTCGTTCTCTTCTGAGCGTCAATCATTTGTCCCGTCCGAAGTAACAAACAAACTTCAGAGTGCGGTTCATCTCTTCGTCTCTCTTCCGGTTTTACTGATTTTTCCACAGTCATTGCGAAACATATGCGCTGTGGTAGACAAGAAGACACCCATGAGTTTCTTCGGTATGCTATAGATGCCCTCCAAAAATCATGCTTAGCGGGTCTTCCTTCGTACGTGTCTTCTTACAGCCAATTTCCACTTCTTCTGATTCACGCCTTAGAAAATTTGACCCAAAGCTAGCCGAATCCACCTGGGTGCACAAAATCTTTGGCGGCAAACTGCGCTCACGAGTGACGTGTCGCCGCTGTAATTACAATAGCGATACATTCGATAACATATTGGACCTAAGCATCGACATCCATGGCGTTGCGTCATTAAAGGAGGCCATGCGCAAGTTTGTTGCTATCGACCACCTTACCGGGGCTGATAAATATAAATGCGATAAGTATGTGGCATGTTGCGACAACCCTGATTACTTGATTATTCAATGATATTCGCTAGGTGCAAGCAGCGTGTGGTTGCCGAAAAGCAATTTACAGTGCACGAAGCGCCTATCGTGCTTACGATTCATCTGAAACGATTCTCGCCTATAGGTCGGAAAATAGGCCATGTTATCAGATATGACGAACGTTTATCCTTGACAACCGTGATGAGCGACGGCCAGTTCGGGCCATCGTACTCGTTGTATGGGGTCATATCTCATGCTGGAGGGGGCCCCAACTCTGGCCATTATTTTGCACACGTCAAAGCAGCTGACGGTCAATGGTATGAGATGAACGACGAGTCAGTCACTCGACATCCTGGTGCACCAACTGGTATGAAGAACGCGTATGTCCTATTTTACATTCGCGACAAGGGACAGGCATTAGAAGCTGCTGTCTCCTCAAAACCTACTGGACTTCCATCGATACCACGCAATGGGATAGCGAACGGTATGAAGAGGAAGAAGGTGATCGAGAGTGAGGATGAGGACGAGAGGGGGACACAGGAAAAGCGGCCGTTCATTGGACCCCAGCTGCCATGTCCTGAGCCTAAATCCCCGAGATCTGAGCTATCTACGTCAGCCACAAATGCACGAGACCCCCAGGCAGAAACATTGAAGCGCAAAATCGAGGCTGCGTCGAAACCCTTGCTCAAGCCGTCGAAAGCTCTATTGAGTCTGTCTCAGTATACGGATGATGATGATGATGACGACGACGTAGGCGAGAAGGTTCTTTTGCCAGAGACAAGTCAGGAAAACGTAGCTTCATCGTCTCAAGAGCCCGCTCAGTCATCTCCTGTACCTCCACCAACTTCATCCCCGATTTCATCTCCTGTCACTGTTCGGAATAGCAGTGTCTACAGTTCCCCACCCGACACAAGTACGACGAAAAGGAAGTCAGTTGACGATGGCGAAGAGGTCACGAAAGAATGGGCGCGGACACCTATACAGACGAGGCCATCTTATGTGCCGAGCACTTCTTACGGTGCAGGTAATCCTTACAAACGCGTGGCTAGCAGGAAACAGGACAATTACGCGAAGTTGAAATACCATAGCAATGCTAAAAAGAAAAAAACATATTGATTCAGGAGATCACACTGTAGCGTGGAATTGGCTTGTATTGTTGTCCATAATTTGATCCTTTAATTGACTCAAAGACAACAATTGAGTTGTAACTGGTTGTTAAGCACAGATGTTTAGGCCATGGGGTTCGACGCGACAAGGGATTAGCTATCATAATCATAATTTGGCCCGGGTATGCTCCTGCTCCTCCCACCAGACCACTGTAACGGTCACATCGTCTCTGAATCTGCGAGAATATGGTGCAGGTATACTTAGTAGCTTTCTCAACCGGGATTCGTCTCCTCCCCCAAAAGCATTTCGGATCAAGTGTGCGCTGACGTTGTCGTCGACGAACGCCCAAGGGCTCTCCGCGATCCTACTGCGCTTATCTTTTCCTTCCACAGTCCGCGAGCCTGATACAGTCGGCACAGCGGCAGAGAGGGTATCTCTAGACACGTTACCGCGTAGGCCACCCAGATAGCCGGCCACGAGCGCAACAACGTCTTCAGAAGATAACTGATCCCAAAGGCCATCTGTCGCGAGAATGAGGAAGCGAAACAAAGTCTTTTTCTTCGGAGACGAGTCGTCACCTGGGAAAGACAGTTTGCAGTGAGTAACAACAGGAGATGCGGTGACATAGGGTGGCGTCTTCAGCGTTGATGGAGCAGGGCGCATTTTTCTTCCATTGCCAACCAGAAATGCTTGACTCAACCTGAACATAGGGTCAAAGAGTCCATGTCTCTAGCACTCTAAGTAGATCACTCACATTTCCTGTACTTCTCGTGGCCACTTGTAGCGGGCGTCTCCAAACGCTCGTGTCGGTTCCAAACTGCCGAGGACCCGCCCCCGTCTGATGACATCATCTGCCTCACTCTCAGGATGCTCTGACCGGATACTTGTTGCGAAAATAGTTAGCCATGAGAAGTGTTCGATAAGAATATGGCTGTGGCTGCTCACCGCTCGACCTCGTCCGGATTACGTCCCGTTTGATCTTCGCTGAGGACTTCTACGTGCCACTGACCATGACCGTCTTCAAACTCTTCCCACACGCCAGCAACGGCTCTGCTATCGCCAGTGCAGGCGACATAGAGATCTCGTTGCTCTGTGTCGAGCATTGCTAGAATCGCGCAACTACCTGGGCAAATGAAGGAGAATAAGATATCGTGCTACGTGATTGACCACAATGACCCAGACGCTGACCCGACATTGCTGGTAACATAGAAGCCATGCCCATCAAATGTTGGCTGAGGTCCGGGACACTCAATTTCTCCGATGGTGTAGAACTTAGATGAGCGGTCAGTATCCGGAGGGGTGCGTTTATAATCTCAGAATCAAGGTTAATAAATGCGTCTCTTATAGCGTGGGCAATTTGATTGGGAGTTGCGTCCAAAGATAGTTGGGGATTTGCCTTTGAGAAAAACAGCGACCTGATACTGTCCATGATTGACGACCTAGTTGGAGGATTGGCATCGGGGTTGGTGACCAGAGCTGAAAGCTGCAAGGCGACGGCAGGTATGAGGGTCTTAGAAAGCAATTGTGATGTCTGTGTGCCACTATGGCCGTCCATGACGGCGAAGAACAAGAGCTGCCCCAATGATGAAGGCATAGAAGATGCTTTTGCAATAATAGCCTGGGCATTAGCGTCTTCTATTGGGTCATTTGAAGGCAGGTATGCGGTTGTATGTTTCCAAGTCAGCCCTCCAGATGTCGCAGTACTCTCTAGGGTAGCATGCTCGTTGATGCGCTTATCGACTTGGGTCTTGGACAAAAGTAGGACAGGTCGTGCGACCATGGTGGATTTTCCGTCCGTGCCTAATTCCCTGACAGATATGTTAAATGTCTGAGGTTTTGGCTCCGACGTATATCTGTGATACAGATAAGCAGGAGTACCGACGCATACAGCTGTGGCGGCGAGTGGTTTCAAGACGCGACGGAGCATGCCCTGGGAGGCACGAGCGCCAGTGAAACGTATGGACTATGTTTCGGAGACAGTCTTCGGTGAGAGGTATGTCACTGAATGGTACAACTGATTCAAACATACCAATAGGTTGCTCAGACTGTGAGCGTTGATACAAATGGTGAGGCGCCTAAATAGCTGTTACGTGTTCCAGAAAAATATCGCTGTATGCAGCTGAAGTAAGACAGTTTTGATGGAGATATTGACAATGAGAGTTACTAGTAATAGTACTGTACCTGTTGTGAACGCAAGTCAAAGTGAACCATGATCGAGTGGCAATTGTGGCATGACGGCAGCGACGGTGTGGTCACATGACTCCAGCATAATATAAATGGTCGGAAAATCCCAATATTAAATTCATTGTCTTGGATAAAAAGCGTAGCAATCTTGTTTGAGAATTGCAATGACTCATTTTCTTACCGTCTTAGTCGATTTTCTGATGTCGCCACAATTCCCAAACGAGAATGTTACGATTTTTATCCAAGACAAAGAATTTAATCTCGGACGGAGTTTTCCGACATTATTTAGGTCCTCCATCTGGTGCAAGAAATGTGACATGATGCTCTGATCCGACTGGGCACATTCAACAGGCGACACGCCATCGTCCTTCTCTCTCCGTGCGCATATATCGTGCTTGCCGTCTGCTTCCAGAGTCTGCCAGTCCATTGCCAGCATCAGTTCGGTATAACAGTCAATTCTTCATGTCACAAGATCCGCAACACAATGAGCTCGCGGGGCATGCCCCCCTGAGGCCATTGAGCCTTTCTTCATCCCCCCCGCCATCACAATCTGGTGGCTTCCCTTTGATTCCTGTTCTCGTGAGTTTGAACATGTATCTTTCATGTCTAATCCTTAGCGATTTTCCATCCCTGTCCCTCAAGCTGGAACGTTCCCAGCAAGTCATCCAGTCTCAATTAGATGCTCCCTTGGAAAAGGAGAGCACATTGATCATTAGCCCCCGGGCTCAACACTCCCAGCAATCCTCAGAATTATTAGCTAAGAACAACATCAAAGTTCGGGATTATGCATATGAGTGCCCTCTTTCTCCAATTCCCTCAATTCCTCGGGTCCGCGTACAGCAAGGGATTTTGAGGCCTGTCAAACGTCTAAAGAGATTACATGATGGCGACGATAACGTCTCTGCCAAAGGAATGCAATCTATCGTATCAGCTGTCGTACTTGCTGGAGTCGAGGAGCGACCTTTGGATGCCCAAGAGGAGTCGGAGGTTCCAAGACGGAAAGCTTTGGAAAGGAAGCCAACTGAACCTGTGCTTCTTACAGACCAGCCAAGGACTTTCGCCTTTCGTGCCCGAGGCTACATGGACCTTTCTCAATACACGACCGACGCTTCGGCAGAACCCTCTCAATCCAAGACGCCTTTTGCCCCCAGTAATGCACCCGACCGTAGTCAACCTTCGGGGACTATTAGTAATGGTCAACATTCGCCTGTACCCCAATTTGCACCTCTCGAGGAAAGTCCTATATCAAGAGTATTGATACCCACAACGATAGTTTCTCCTAATGGCTCCTACCATTGGCAGTCCCTCGAGCCAAGCAAGAAAACATCGTCTCAATTTGATGCAGTTCATCTTTCATCCGTGTTACCTATCATCTCAGAGCCTCTTGCTAGTCCTCGCGTTCGGAATCCGGTTACGTCACAGAATGAGCCTGTGAGCGATAATATGGCAAAATCTCCACGACGGTGGGAACGCTCCCCATCGCTTTCTCCAGACTCTATGCGAGTGGTTGACGATATCTGCTCGCCGTCAAGAAATCCCATGATGCCGCGTTCGTCTCCAATGCACCGTACACATCTGTCACTACCCGCATCATCGAGTCCAATCCATCCAGTGCTTCCTACTATCACTGTGACTTCACCCGCTTCTAGTCCGCCGCCGCCAACCTCATCCAATCGCTACTTTTTGCGCAGGCGTGCGAAGTCTGCGCAACAAGACCGTGCTGGCCCTGGTCCGTCTTCACTTCGCTCGCGGCGCAACGGTGCTAAATCTGTGAGTCCGCGGCACACCCACCGCGTATCCCATTCACGCCGATCAACCCATACAAGCAGCTCCAAATCGTCAAGGAGCTCGCCCCATTCCAGATCGTCACGAATGGCTGGTCCATAACACACGTGGCTGCGAGTGCAGCTGCGGATCGGCGTGACTTGTAATTTGTGCTAATATCACTTGTTTTAACCCTCTGTATTATGACCACCATATCAAGACTTTCAATCGTATGTAGCCATCCACTTATTCTGTTTGACAACCTTTGATAATGTTATGTTGGTAGCTATTTATCCAACTGCCTATCATCTTATCTGTAACAACTTCCGGAGGGATTTGGAAGCCTGTTGGAATGACTACTTTCGTTGCTTTGTTATGCGTTAAACTTGCTGTCAGCTGTCTATCATGGATGTTGTTTTTCATCGCCCACGTTTATATTAATTTGCGAGTCAGTTGTACGCGATATCATTGACTAGACACCCCACTGTATCAGTGTTCGCGGACCCTATGACGTAGAATGGGTATCGTACGATCCAGTATCATAGCACGACAGAAGGGAAAACAACGGCGGGGTATTTGTACACAGCTTCTCGCTATCGTTGAATCCATCCCTGCTCAATTCCAAACTGAAGGACATCTCGCGCGTGCTTGGGGCCCAAATCCACCGCCCCCTTACTCGGTACTTGAGTCTTTCGCCGGCCTTTGCGGGCAGCGAATCTCTTCGCCGTCTCCAAACCCTTTGCCAGCACATCCTGCATCGAAACAAGGCACTCATAACACTCGCGTTCGGTGAATTCCGGTTTAGGGCTCGCATGGACAGTGTTCTTGCGTGAGGTTGCTGGAGGTCGCAATCGCTTAGACTTCAGTAACTTCAGTGAGAAATAATGCAACCACTGTGATCTTTATGAGCGAATTGATGCTTCATAGTTCCCAGACATGAAACTCACCATCACATTGGTCAACGGCTTGAACGTCTCCCAATTATTTCCATTGTATTCCCGCATAAGTCGGTAGACATCAAACTGGTAATCACCTGTGTAGTCGTGAGGAAAATTGTCGACAAGATAATTCCAGATGCTCCCAAACCTTCTCCCTCAAAGATCTCCTCGTCAAGTGCAGTCCATTGCACGGTGAGAGCATTTTTGTCGTCATGTGAATCCATTCGTGCCAACCCAAGGTCGATGATAGTGGCCTTAACGCCATGCATCAGGTGATCCATTGGGGTTTTGCCTTTGGACTTGCTTCGCTTTCTTGCCACACTTGGGCGAATGTCCTTCACCAATATTTGGCCCCAGTGTAGATCTCGATGCTGCGAAGGAAAACAACATTGGCTAGCGTTCTCTGTGTAATGATGAGATGATGCACCTCAAATGACACAAGGTCCTCTGCTTGAGCTAGAGTGCGGGTGATTTGCCAGAACAGGCTGCATGCTTGTCGCCAACCGGTCTTCGACACATTGGTAAAAGTGTAGGCCTCCAAATCAGGACCACCGTTGGGAAGGACAATGATGGCATAAACTTGTGAAACGGTAAATGTGTCTAGGCAGAGACAAATCACGTTAGGCGCATTTCACAGCGTTGATGAGCGAGGAGAGTCACCTGGTCGGATGCTTTCGGACCCTTTTCTTTGATTATACTCGTCCCACAAGGAGAGCAGCATAGACGGGTACTTCCCGCGAACCACATACGTTCGCAGAAGCCTGATGAATCCATTGCATACTTCTCCCATGGCGCTTGTGACGATCATCTCTTTCAACACGTCCCTAGCATCGCTGGGAGCTGGACCCTCCGACTCAAGCACCCCTTCTGATTGCGACTGCTGCTCGTCACGTATTGGTATTACTTTTAGCACGACATCTCCGATGCCGAAGACCTCCGAGTACGATGCCTCTCCGATCTTCCGGAAAGTGGCTTTGTGACTGTCATCATACTGCCCATCTTGGTGGTAATCCTGGGCGATGGGGTCGAAAGGAAAGCTCTCTATGAATGCAGAAAACTCATGGGGGCCACCCTGACCACATTCCTTCAAAAGTGGGATTAGATGAGGAGGCTGGGAGTCGACGATGTCATCATGTGGGTACGGCTGTGAGATTGAAAGGTCGTTAAAGTTGATGGACAGATCTAACTCGGTTGGCGTGGTTGGAGAAGGGGGTAAGAGAGCTTGAAGGAAGTTGAGTTTGTGGTAACGAATTGGGGTTAGCTGACGAGGCTTAGAACGAGGTGGGGGTGACGACAGTAGGGCAGATCGATGATGCTTGATAGGTCGGGTGACAACCGGCGAAGGGGGGATGACGACCTCAACTTTGGTACAAGATTGGTGCCTCTGGAAAGCCTGCCGCGAGGTGGTCAACTCGGAATTCGCACCTTGTTCTTTCGCAGTGGTCGGGTCTGGCCTCCTACAGACGGCATCAGAGTGACGTATAGTCGTGTCCGAAGGACGAAAAGGTTCTGGGCCTGATTCATCGGATGAAATCACAGCGGGATGTGCGCGTGTGCCGGTCCGCTTGCGTGGTCTTCGGGGAACGACCTCTTCTTCACTGTCTGAGACAATGATCACCCCAGTTTCTCGGCCTAGATAAAGAGAGGAGATGTTCGTTGAAGGATTGACCTGGACAGTTGTCTTTGACAGCCTTCTCTCTTGACTAACCCTTCGGCCGTGGTCGTCCACCACAAAGATGTCAATATCAACTACCGGTGAAAAAAATTGTTTCAGAGAAACAGATTTCGGGATCAATAATTTGGGTTTCCTTTTTTTAGCGGTGAAGACGACTGGTGACTTTGGAACATTGGGCGAGTGGCTGGTGAGTGGCTGGCGGCAGGGTGATTGCAATTTTAGGGGTGAAGATGAGCGTCTAGACTTTGTTGCCTGTGGAGATGCCATTGGAGACAACATTTTGTTCTTCCTCCGTGGGCGACGTGGTGGTTTAGGAGGAGAATCAAACATGGTGTCAGCTAGCTGTTCATGAATGACGCGTTTTGGGGAGGCATTCAGGCCTTCATCGGGTTTATTTGCTGCCTTCGTGTTTTCATCATGATCCGTACCGCGTCGGTCGGATACATCGACTATTCTATGTCCTCTGCGACCGTATGAGAAAACCTGTTTCGTTCTTGTGCCAAGCATGAGTATGAATGTGATTATGGACACGCCTGGTGCGAAGCAAACCCATAGTCAATGTGATGATTCGTTGAGGAATTTACCTGGAATCTCACGTACAAATGAGCCAAATGCTGATGAGAATGTGTAGGGCGATTGATGTTAGAATATGAAGCAGCAGATGGCCTCAAAGACTCAGCGTGTTCAGTAACAAACACTGGCACGCATGAACAACGGGACGCGTCTTGTCCCCGTGACCTCAGACCACGTGCCTGCCCTGATCACTGGTGCCGTGAATTGACGCGTGGCGATGAGGAGCACGATATGATTCAACTTGTAGCCATTTAGGTTTTCGTTTCAGTTAGTTTGACCTTTGAATTCTCATGGCTCTTCCTGTGTCTCTGCGCATGTCAGTCGCACCACCCGAGCTAGAACTAATCGCCTCAGAGCAGCTTGTTGAGATCATTCCACTCATCACCATGGAGCGGACAGCTTTTATTTCTGTAAGCTTTCATAAACATGAGCCGAATGAGCATTAGTATCTAAACTTGCATACTGTTTCGCATCAGGGAGCCTATGGCCCTTTGCGCCCACCTGCAAGGTCCAAGGTACCAATATGGATGGCTGTTAATTTGAAGATGAAAAAGAAGTGTCACATAGTTCCCCCAGATTGGCTTAATGTTGGTATGTATGAGTAGAGGGTAGCAGTATTAATGTTGACCAATCAGCAGAGTTTCTGCAGGAGCGTCTGATTTCAGAGACGACACGTCCCGAATTTAGCCAGCTCCCTTTCCGCTTTGCAGAAATAACTAAAGTTCTCCTGGACATGCACGTACATTTTTTCGCAACATTGTTAGATCACCGATATTAAACAGGAAACCCCATTTATAGCGCCCCAGACGACTTCCAGTATTTGGACAAGATCCGCTCCTTGCTCAAAGATATACGCGAGGCCAGGCAGGCAAAGAGTCGCGAGGGTCTTCAAAAAATTGACCATAGCGAGCTGAGTGTGCGCAGCGTTATTTAAGTCATTTGGTATGAAGCCTGACTAAACGACAGTTACCAAACTTATGCTCAATGGAAATCAACGAAATCCGACCTTTCTTCATCCATGCAATGGGGGTTCTCACACAGATTACTCGCGATCCTGTGGCCGACATTAGGGCTTTTGATTCATAAGATTCCCGCTACCGCTAGGCAGTCGTAACAGTCTCCCCCGCCAAAAATTAACGTTCCATCGGAGTTCCCTATTTCATCTTCGGCATTCGAACCTTACTACTAGGTGACTTCCCACTAGTGTGTGACTTCCCGTGAGCATCTGGAAGTGCTAGATGGACTCTAGATCTAAATTTTCAAGTCCTGCCCATGAACTTTCAAATTGTAGAGTTCCCCTCTAAATTGTATAAGACATATCAACTCTAAATCAATAACAATAGAATTCTAGATTGTTAGACTGCCCCATGGATGATGATAGCCATGGCAGCCATGGCCACTTTCCTCCTTACAGGGACCTTGCTGAGACAGCAAGAAAAGGCTGAATGCCACCATCTCTGCCATTTATACCTCCTGTGCCAAGATAATATGCCCAACCCACATCATGACACACCATGGCAGCATTTGTGTGCCAGCAAGAGCAAATGGGCCTTCATTACCACAATGGGTATTGATGTTGAAACCTTCAAATTTATCCTTGGCTGTGAATTCT
>QLPN01027748.1:0-15454 GCA_003314395.1 Albatrellus ellisii
TTCTTTCTTTCTTTCTTTTTTTATAACATGTACTTGCTAAGGAATATCACTATACAATTAGCAAGGACTTATCCTATTTCACCTCTTGTTTACCTTTGTTTATCTCTCATTTATTCATTTTGCACTTGTGGCTACTCACTTGTAGTTTACTAAGGATGTATTCATAGTCACATGACCTTGTTGATTGCTGCACAATCATTGTTGACTTGTGAACTTTATATCATTTGTACTATTCTTAGGACTTGTCTTTAGTATAAGTAGTTGAAAGCATGGTGGTCTTGAACCCCAGTCTTGTCAACTTCACAACCTAGGGATTCTCCTACAACTGTGCTTGACCTAAGCTTGCTACCATCTCACTACATTCTCTAAGAACTATGTCTAAAGATCTCTAAGTCACTCTAAGCATCACTACAATATCCTAAACTTGTTATACTGGATCCTCATTTAGCCATCAGTGGTATCATCCTCATCACTATCTCATTGATCCCACTCTTCATCATCATCAGGAATGCTTACACAGCATATCAAGTGCAAAACAACTACCTTGTTACCAGGGGTATAATTATTGCAAACTTTCCCTATAACCATCCAATTGACCACTCTTAGCAGATGGTATAATCCCATGAACATCTCTTTGGTAATCACATAGATGCTTCTTTGTTGAAGACTGTTCCAAGGTCATGATACTGTTTTGGGACTAGATCCATTCCTTTCCATCACATTGATTGTTCATGGCAATTTGTGTTGATAATGTGGTGTGGAATAGGTTTAGTCCATCAATTGTCCATTGGCCTTCTATTGAGAAGGGTTGATCTTCTTCCATAAATGATTGAATGGGTAATGATTTGGGCATAGTGCATTCTGATGGACCATGTGAGAATGAGATGGTGTCATTAGTCCAATTGATATTTGGGTTGTGTTGTCATAACCAATTGGTTCTAAGGATGACATTTTCTTTTCCTAGATCAGTGATGTAGAGTTTGTTTGTTTCAATATGATGTTCCATAGGGGCTTTCTTGATATGGAGGGTGATATGACAAGTGTGGGTTCTATATTTTTGCTTCCATCAATATTTTTTACTGGTATTTGTTGTTCTAGTTTCTTGGTAGGTAATTGATGTATGTGTATGATTATTGATGAATTAATATTCTGGTTGCTCTGCTGTTGATTAGGGCCTGGGTGATGACTTTTTGATTTCTTACAGAGATTTTAACAGTAATCTGAATAGATGGTGAACAATTATATTTTGAACAAGATATATACAATTCTTTGTCTGTGTTCAAGCTCCTGCTTGAAATGTCTGTAATTGAACCAGCTACTCCTTTGTCCATCACTGACTTAGGAGACTTTAAAAATCCTTGGTTATCCTGTATAGGTCTCTCATTTCCACTTTGTCTTCTTTGGATAGGTGCATGAAGGCACAGGAAATAGTGACCATAGGATGGTCTTCACTGTTACATTCTTGAGTTCCCCTTACTGTGTAAGTGGGTCTGGTTATTCCATTTGATGGACTACATTTAACTCTGCATTCTTTGCTGAAATGTCTTTTGATACTTCATTGGTAACAGAGTCCTTCTCTTTTCCTTTTGTCATGTTCTTTGTCAGTTATTCTTCCATTTCCAGTCAACCTGGCACATGTGAATACTTCTTGTTGGAATATTTTGATTGGATAGATGTCATCTATTGCATGGATAGTGTGTGGGTTTAATTTCCATAAGTGAGATTCTGTATCCCTTTGAGTAACTTGTTGGGGTAAAGGAATTGTCCACTGTGACTAGACTTGAGACTGTTCTGGAAGTCATTGTTTGTGAGGTGCATGCTAAATAGCAAGGTCACAAGAGTAAGAGGAAGGAGGAGGGAGAGTGTTGAGGCAATACAACTTAGGATGAATACATGCTATCAAGTGGATATCCCAGATGTATAAAGCTAAAGAACTATGTACAACAGAAGTGCCCTATATATACTAAAAGGTCTGGTGCACAGACCATGTACTGTCACTATAGGGCAGGCATATGTAAGTAAGATGCACAGCATTGCATAGCATCAATAAGTGTCTGTGGGAAATGTAGTCATAACTGTATAGTAAGTGGCCCAATGATGAATGGATATGAGTCATAGATAATCATGATAGGATTTACTGATGATCTGATAAGATGAGATAAGATATCTCATGTAGATCTTGAGCAATAAGAATAAAAGAAATTGTAAAGTACAGTCTGATGTTGTTAGACCAGTTTTGGTCTAGTCTGATGGTGATGTCTTGCCATTCCTTGAGGGTTGCTGGTAATTTATCCCTGTTTACCATAATGATATCCTTGATGTCTTTCCTAAGACTGTTCTTAAATTTCTCTATATTGGTTATTTCATTTTAACCTGTGGTATCAGTGATTGAGTTGAATACTGTAATGTATTCTGAAGTGGTGCCTCATCCCTGGACTAGCCAATCCAACTTGTTTTGGGATAATTCACCTTTGTTACTTGGGTAAATTTTCTCTGTGAATTTGTCCTCAAATTGTTTCCATATAAGTGTTGATTGACCAGTGGATGAGCTGAGCTGATCAATGCTTTGTCCAGCCCAGGTTCCAGCAACTGTCCCTTCTTTGCAGAAAGGTAAGGCAAAGGTGATTTGACCCATATTGTCTTTAAGGTTCTTCATAAAGAAAAGAAGTTTTATCTTTTAGATAAAGCATTTTGGGATGGATTCAGTTCCAGAAAGGTCAAAGAAATTCTGGATAGTTGCTTATCAAAGAGGGTACAATACTTGACCAGTATCAGAACTCAGATTCCAATGTATGTATCATGCATTTTCACATGCACTTTTAGTGTGCCTTCCTGTGCATGCACCCATTTCCCATGATGGTAGGGAAGCACATTAATTCAGGAGAGCTACCAAAATGAGCTATTTCTCTGGTCATAGTTATTTCTGATTCCTTTACACTTACTATTTCTTTATTATCTCCTACCATTTGACACACATTTACCACAACTTGTATCAGTATTATTAGTACAACATGCATACACTGCATGACTGCTATGCACAACTGTGCATTACTGTGTACCTATTTATGATTATCGGTTTTTCACTACCTTATGATGCCAATCACACTGTTTACTTATTAAGTATACTTATCTCTATCTTATCCTATTTTCTCTTTATGGTTTGAGCTCCTCTTTAACTCCATCTTGTTCTTACTATATCTTCTTTATCTCATCATGTTCTCACCTCAGCACTTTTGCATGTGCTGAGCTCTCTCTTTCTTCTGTGTGTACCTTGACCCTCTGGTACACATCTTCTCTATCTTACAGCTATGTCTCTAGCTCTCTAGGCCTCTGGACTGTTGTCCTTGTGGCTCATTTATCTTCACCTGGGCTCACAAGCCTATCCCTCCACTTTAATGATCAATCTGCTGTTTGCCACTTTGCCCATATTTCAACAATGATCTCTTGCACAGACCATGCAGGACTTTAGCTATTCATTATGATACTTTCAGGACATGCACAGGACACAGCTCCTGCCCTACACACTGTACTATAAGTGTGAGGCCAATGGTAGTCAGGCTGGACAACAACTAAAACAAAGCAAAAAGGACTATACAGGCTGACTTAGCAGATATCCCAAATGATCAGAACTGGGAGATATTACTAGGAGTCATATAGTATATATAATATAGTACTGTAGGGCAGGTCAGTGAACTAGTAAGAGCCATGCAGTCAAGCTATGAATAACAGCCAATGGCCAAAGGCCCTCATAAGTACTTTGTAACTGGGCTGATCAGAGATCAGACAACATATGCATCATCAGCTAATGAATACTAACAAAACAAAAGGAATATTAACTATATCACTCTGCTAGATCTGTGGTGATAAGAGGATCTATGGCAAGATAAATATAAGATATATATGGAAAATGTAGAGAAAACTAAGGGGAATAAAATGCAGCCTGGTAATAAGTAGGGGCCAATGCTTAGCAATATCCCTCAGTTCTGATCATCTGGAATATGCACCAGCATGTGAACCAGGTTGATTTATATAGCACTCTCTCACTTCACCCTATTCTTCATGTGTCACACCTAATCCTAGCACATCACATTTTATCTCCTTTCTGGCACTCTCAATTGTTCTGGCTGTATGCTTGTATGCACCTCACAGGCATTTGACTCTATTCCTATTCTCAGATACTGGCCAAAATTTAACATGGACAGCATGTTTTTGGTCACTGCCTGTAGCTCATTGTTGCATGAGAATTCTGCCATGGGGAGCCAGGTCATCCAGTCTGATTGATGATGTTGAATGAAAAGGTGGATGTACTGCTCTATCTCCTGATTAACATGCTCTGTCTGGCCATCTGTCTGCTCATTACAGGCAGAGGTGTGTTTCATACTTAGTATTCAGGGATTTCATTCAGGATGTATGGATGCAGTTTCATAAATGGAAAAATTGGATGGATTTGCATTGTCTTTGGGAGTTTGTATCAACATTTGTTACCTCTAACCAGACTTTACCACCTATAGTGTATTTTGGTATATTCCCATGATGGACATCATAGTACTTCCTCATGTCCTCTGCTGCCTTTTTAGCACTGATGTTGCATCTTCATGCATGCATGCAAGTTGAGACAAAAATGTGTTGATCCTGTTGATCCTGGTACTGGCACTGTCAGAACTCAAATTCCAGCATGCATTTGATGCACTCTCCCATGCATGCACTCATTTCCTGCAATGGTATGGAACCATGTTAATTCAGGAGAGCTACCAAGATGAGCTATTTCTCTAGTCCTAATTATTTCTGATTCCTTTACACTTACTACATGTCTTTACTATCTTATACCTTTTGACATGCATTTACCATAGTGTGAGGCCAATGCTACTCATGCCCAAACAAAGGCCTAAATGAGAACACCTAGAAACAATTACACTTGGTGAGCATGTGTGTAAGGGTGAGAGTAGAGTATTGTAAGTGGGCTGATATTAGATGACAGATGTGTCATCAGCCAATACTCCATGATAAGATGAAGGTAAAAGCAATAAGATTACCACACTAGATTGGATCAGTGATGATATAAATGTAAGTAAAATATGGAAAATATCAGGAGAATGAAATGCAGCCCAACACATGACTCACTTCAGAATTATTAGTATGATATGTGTGTACTGCACAACTGCTGTGCAGGCCACACATCACTATGCATTATTGCATATTAGTGAGCATTGCTGCACATGGCTGCACATTACTACTGACCTACAGTGACTCACAAAACCTTTCCAATGTTTGATACTTTTGAATTGAACACCTTATGCTAAGAGCAGCCTATTTGATTGTCTTAGGGGTTTGTTGATTGAATACTCCTGGTAATGTGATAGTTGATATAGATGTTCCTGATGATGATGAGAAGAGGGATCAACAAAATAGTAATAAGGATAACAGCTCTGATGACTATATGAGGATCCAGGATGATGAGTGGAGGATGTCTTAGTGATGTTTAGTGACTTAGAGATCTTAGACTTAGTTGTGGGAGGTAAAGCAAGACTTAGGCAAGCTTTGATCAAGGAGAATCCTAGATTGCAAAGTTGATGAGACTGGGGTTTAAGACCACCAGGCTTTCAACTACTTATGCAAACAAGATATCCTAAAGATAGCACAAGTAGTTAAAGTTCATAGATCAATTATGATTATGCAGCAATCATGTGACCAAGTCACATCCATAGTAAACTGCAAGTAAGTAGCCACAAGTGCAAGATGAATGAGGGGTAAACAAAGATAAATAAAGACAAGATGGGATGAGTTGACGCTAAACATATAGCAATAGTTCTTAGCAAGTAAATGTAAATAAATAAATAAATAAAGATCAAAATGAAAAGAGATGCCTTGTAGTACTATGAGGGAATCAAGACAGAGTCCTTACTAAAATAGAGTGGAGCTGAGCTCACAGCTGTAGTAAAACTATGCTTGACTAGTAAGTAAGATATCAGAAATATGGAAAGAAAAAAGAAAAAATTCTGTTATGAGGTACCAAAGCAAGTGCCTTGTAACACATTATAACTCAAGGAGAAAAATATGTTATATATTAGAAATATTTGAGAATATGCTCTAACACCTCTATGTTTCAGATGCAAGATATTATCACATAATATCCAGATATGGAAGTGCTATAGGTATTTTAATACAGGGGTATCATTGAATGGGTTTTGTTGCTTGCAATTCTGACCAACAAGCTGCTTATATTTAGTGTTTAGTTTAGCCACCCTTTGCCTTCAACACAGCCACTGTGAGACATCAATCTAGTGACACTTTTACTTCCTTTATTCTTTTAGTGTTTATCTTGATCTGATAAGATGTGATCACCTCTATCTTCATCTTACTTACTGATCATATCTTCCAGTCCCTACAGTCTAGACCTAGGGGCTATTCCCATGGCTGCTACGCATCCCTGTATCTCTTACTGCACTACTTACTTAGAGAACCTGCTCTGATGTGCTGTGCCTGGTTTGTGCACCATTCCCTTTAGATATAGGTAGGATAGTAGATAGCCAATAGACCCAGCTTCCAATCAGGGATATGTGGGACTCCTGTCCCTGGCCTCACAGCCTCAACCCTTCTAGGCATGCTCTCAATCAAGTTCTGACACACTGCTGCACCAATTTTGTTTCACTCCTCCTCTACCATCTCCCAAAGCTCAATCATCCCACTTGGTGCCTTGTCATACCCACTAAGCTTCTTCTTCAAGTGGTCCCACATGTGTTCAATGGGATTGATGTCTGGAGACTGTGCTGGCCATGAGAGGACCTTGAAACCATTATCTTGAAACCAATTCTTGGCCTTCTTGCAGGTGTGCTTGGGGTCATTGCCCTGCTGGAAAATGACATCACCTGGAGATTTTCCACATAGTTGATGCTAGCTTGAAGGTCTTCCTCCAGAATCTTGATGTAGTTATCCCTATCCATCCTCCCATCAATCTTGCATGCATTTCCAACTCCATCCCACAGTGTGCATCCCAACACCATCAGAGATGCACACCAAACTTTAGAGTTTCTCCCACCAGCCTGTTGATCTTTGTCTCATCTGACCAGACCACTCTCATCCAATCCTCCACAGTCCAATGCTGGTGTGCTAGAACAAAATCCTGTTGAACATGTACTTATTGTCATACCACTGAGCACTCCCCCCATCCTTTTGTCTCATCTATATCTTATCTTTTTTTATCTAATCATATCATATCTTATCTACATCTTCTTTTCTGATCAATCTGTCATCTTTCTTCCTTCTTCTTTTAGCTAGTTCTTTGTCTCTAGAGTTGTAGTTCTGCTACAACTCTATCTCCATATCATTATATCTTCTGCTTTCCCTTGTTGTTCACTTCAGCTCTTCTACATACAGCTGAGGTGATTATTACATTACTCATCTCTCTATCTTTCTGACTTACCTACATCCCTGTCTAGCTTCTTACTCTGCACCCTCATGATCTGGCATCATCTTCCATTCCAGCTCTCCCTCTTCCTCTTCTTCTCTGTCTCCTCCAATATGTGGAGTACACCTGTTCTGGATATTATGGTCCTTCTCTCAATCATAGTGACAATAGTAGTCTCTGACCCTCTCCTGTGCAAACAAATCCATGCTCTCCTACCTATGGTTCTGTGAGAGAAGAGGCTTTGTCTTCACCACAGCCTTCATACCAGCTTTCTTCATGCTATGGCACACAGTTTTGGCAGAGAGGGGTTGTTTGTTGGTGTTGGAAAGGGTTTCAGCCATATTTACAGCAGTAGAGGCCTTTCCAGAGCCAATAAGAAGGGCTACATGATAAATACTAGCAGAGGAAAGTTTAGAAGGACAACCTCCAACAGGTTTAAAGAGATGAGAGTGATGTTTATAGTGAAGCCTAGATATGGTTCCAATGCTATAACCAGTTGAAGATGCTATGTGGCCAGCAGAATGACTAGCATCAAGCATAGGAAGGTTTTGGTTTTGCTGGGTAAGGGAAAGAGTGCACATGATGGGAAGTGGAGTATTATCAGTGCTAGAGTCCTTGTATTTATACTCCAGGATGACCTGATCATGTGACATTGTTAATTAGTGATATTCCTATATTGAAATGTCTATATCACTTCCATATCTCAATATGATGCAAAAATATCTTGCATCCAAAATGTAGAGATGTTAGAGCACATTGTCAATCTTCCATATATTTTCTCCTTGAGTTATAAGGTGTTCAATTCAAAGGTATCAAATATTGGAAGTGTGATGACTCCTATAGCAACTTTACTCCCTGCTGTTATTTCTCTTTTCATTCTACTTTCATTTATGTTTGTCTTTAAGATATGATTAGATTAGATCATCTTATCATTTCATCTGCATCTAATCCTCCATCATATCATAGGGGACTCTCAGGCATGCTGTGTGATGCCAACACTACTTAGCAAGGTCACACAAGAGCACACAGAGGAGAATAGCAAAAGATGATGATAATACACTAGAGACTAACTCACTGTAAGTGGATATCTCAGATGTACTGAGCTAAGGAATATCTACAATACAAGTACAGTTTATATAGTAAAGGATTCAGCACACAGACCATGTGCTGTCACTATAGGGCAGGCATACTAGGATCACAGTAAGTGTGAGAAAGATGCACAGCATCTGTGAAAAGATTTATAAGTACATGTGAGAATTGTAGTCATAGTTATATAGTAATTGGCCCAATGACAAATGGAAATGAGTCATAGCTATTATCACAAGAGAACTGAATGTAGATAAGATATTGGATACAGATCTCTCATGATATGATCAAAATAAATCATAAAAATGAAAAGAACAATAACATGTTCTGACATGCAGTGTGTTCCCATGCCTGCTGCACTTTGTACTTACCTGACCTGCCCTTAGTTACCGCACCTGGTCTGTGCACATCCCATACTACTATAAGTAGGCTAGTTACTTAGCAAATGGACCTCAGCTTGTTATGGCTGGATTTCCTCTCCTTGACCTGGCTGTGATAGCCTTGTCCCTTCTCTCCTTTCTCCCCTTCATGATTCTGGCTTTGGTGCTGGGTCCAAGGGCATGTGAGAGTTGCCTGGTCTCACCTCACTAGGATATGTTGCCTTGTGCCTTGTGGGCCTGACAGGAGGGGTTTTGTGAGTCACTGTATTTATGATCTCTCACACAGACCATGTGGGACTTCAGCTATTCATTATGATACTTTCAGGACATGCACAGGACTCAGCTCTTGCCCTACACACTGTACTATGAGTAGGGGCCAATGCCTGGCAATATCCCTCAGTTCTCATCATCTGCCAGGTAAGCCTCAGATCTCTGTCCTATGTATCTATTCAAATACACTAATATAATATCCACCAGCATGTGAACCAGATTGATTTATAATGCTCCATCCCTTATTGCCCTTATTCCTTTCATGTCATGTATAATCCTAGCACATTGTGTTTAACCTCTTTTCTAGCCTTCTTGATTGTTGTGGTTTCATACTTGTATGCACCTCATGAAAGCTGTCAATACTGTCACTACCTCCACAGATGCTGTAGTCAACATGTTACAGTCTGATGTGTCTGTGTCTGGCAGCAATGCTATCTCTGTTTGCTTCTACTCTTCATCTGCTTTAACCTTCTGGATGTGTGACTCTGGATGTTCTGATCACATCTCCTCTCACAAGGAGGACTTGGATGAATGCACCCCACTCATATTGCCCAGTATCATCACTCTGGGAAATAAATCTACTGTGCCATATCTCAGCACAGGTACTGTCAAAAGGGACTGCCTCATTCACCCCACTCACTCTTCCATCACACTCAAACACATCCTGTATACCCCTCAAGCAGGAAACTGTGAAAGGAAAATAAGGACTTGTGTAGATTGCAACAGAGCTACTCTAGACACCACACTAAGTGGGGGGCTGAAGTCCAAAGTGAGCAACTAGTGAACTAGCTGCACCACTGAGGACTCCTATGTACTATGCATAACTGCAGAGTTAGAACTGGAGTGCATGAGCACAAGTAAAGTTATAAGTAATTGTAACACAAAGTCTGGAAATGTGGAAATAGAGAAATAGAAGAGAGTTGGTGAAGAACCTTATATAACAACAGAAATTGCTTCATATCAATCAGCAAGCTCAACACTTTGAGCTTCTCAGTCAACTATTCACATAGTAAATGTGCAATCTCCCACTCTGGCACTACTCATGCTATGGGAATACTTTGTTCTGGCACATACTGGCTAGATCTTGCCATTTCCCCCACTCTCAACAGCACATTGACACCTCTACATACCATTGAAATCTGGCATGCTTGCTTTGGTCATCTCTCATATAAACATTTTTCAGAGATTGACCTCAGCACAAGTCACCAGTATCTCACATGATTCATTATTCCTCCACCATTCCTCATCTTCCTTGTGGTGGCTTCTCTCTAGGTAAGCAAGTTCATTCACCATTCCCTGGATCATCCAAGCACACAGAGAACCTCCTCCAAGTTGTCCATTCAGACCTTGTCAGTCCCATGTGCATCAAATATATGGAGGGTAATGTCTACTTCACTCCTTCCTTGGTGATCACTCCTTGCATGGCATCATCTATGGCTTAAACACCAAGGATCAACTCAAAGATGCCTTCAAGCTGTTCCTGGCCTGGGCTCAAAATCACTGTGGTCACACCCTAAAAGTTCTCCACTCAGACAGAGGTGGTGAGTATGTCACAGGTACTTCAAACCAATCTAGCAGCTGTTGATTTTTACTCTCTTCAAGGACTCTGTGTATACAGATATCATGCCTTTGCGACATCTCTCATCACACCTTTGTCATGTCTTTTGTTGTGTGTTCTATTATCATCTCTCACAAATCTTTTACATGTCTCCTGCAGGCATTCTACTCATATCATCCATATTATTCCACTTTATCCACATCATTCTCCATTGGGGGTATTCCTTGTTCTGATAGTTGTGGCTCCTCTCTAACCTTATTCTCACTACACTATATCTACACTTCTCTCTTGTCCATACACCTCAGCACTCTTGCATGTCACTGAGGTAGGTTTCTACAACACTCTTATACATTCTTTCTGACATACCTGCATCTCATGCAGTGTTATGAGGCACTTGCTTGGGCACCTCATAACAGACTTAGTTTTCTTTTCCTCTATCTTACTTACTAGTAAAGCATAGTATTATTTACTACAGCTGTGAGCTGAGCTCCACTTTATTTAGTAAGGACTCTATCTCCTTTTTTGCCTTATACTACTTTAGTATGTAAATACTAAAGTGTAAGCTAAGCTCCAAGTACTATAAGGCATCTTGCCCCTTTTATCTTTCTTTCTTTATTTAACATTTACTTGCTAAGGACTATCACTATACATTTAGCATCAACTCATCCCATCTTGTCTTTATTTATCTTTGTTTACCCCTCATTCATCTTGCACTTGTGGCTACTTACTTGCAGTTTACTATGGATGTGACTTGGTCACATGATCTCATTGATTGCTGCATAATCATCATTGATCTATGAACTTTAACTACTTGTGCTATCTTTAGGACATCTTGTTTCCATAAGTAGTTGAAAGCCTGGTGGTCTTAAACCCCAGTCTCATCAACTTTGCAATCTAGGATTCTCCTATACTGCACTTGATCTAAGTCTTGCTTCACCCTAAGAACTAAGTTGAAGATCTCTAAGTCACTAGACATCACTAAGACATCCTACACTTGTCACCCTGGATCCTTGTATAGTCATTGGAGCTATCATTCTTATTGCTATCTCATTGATCCCTCTCCTCCTCATCATCATCAGGAATGTCTATATCAATCATCATTTTACCATGAATATTCAATCAATAAATCCCTAAGACCATCCAATAGGCCACTCTTTGCATGCAGCTGCTCACTCTTTCATGCATCTCTCTGTACAATTTACATGTCTCTTTCTCCTGCAGATGTGGTCTTCTGGATCTCTCTTGTTGCTTTGTTGAGCATTAGCCATAGCAGCTGCCCTCTCATATCTTAGGCTAAAAGCCTATCTTTTTTATGTCATCATCTTTTCTCTGGTTGCTTCACCACCAAATTATCATCAGCAGCTCTTGGAATTGAACACTGGTACACTACACATGGTTCCCCTCAACAGAATGGTCATGCAGAATCCTGGAACTGAACTCTGCTCAAGTGCACCCTGTCTATGCTTCATGAAGCCTCTCTTTCAGCAGGGTTCTGGGAACTGGCCATTCAAGCAGTGGCTCATATCTACAGTCACACACCATCTCATATCATAGGCTGGAAGACCCCCCATATTGTCTGGTCATCTGGACATGTCCCATATTTTTCTTACCTTAGAGTCTTTGGGTGTCTCACCTATGTCCACACTCCTGACAAGCAATCCAAACTCAACCCAAAGTCATGTCCCATGACATTTATCAGTTATGAAACCAACTCAAAGGGCTATCATTTTTGAGACAAAGCTACTCAGATGGTCATCCTCAGTCATGATGCTACCTTCAATCAAACCATGTTCCCCCTTCACCCTCTTCCTCAGGATGGTCCCTCTTGTTGACCAGCAGTGATGGTCTCAGTCATCCTTCCTCCTTTATCATCACCTTCTCCCACACCTGCCTGGTGATCTCCTCCTCTGACAATGACTCATCAGATTCCTCCATCTCTTCATCTGAGGACTCTCCACTACCCTCTCCTGGACTCCCTGTTGCTCCACTTCCTCCTGTCACCCCCCTTCCACTGCTCCATGACCTTAGTGCATTCATGTCATTCACACTTGCTGGGAACCTCTTCCTCCATCACCTCCTCACTGCTTTACTGCTGACTTCTCTGACACTTGCTCAGGTCACAGTAACAGAAGAACTGAACTTCTTAACACAGAAGGACCTATTGTCCATCCTCATTGCAATGCACCTTGCCCCTCCTGCTTTGCTGACATTGCCTATGAAGACCATCCATTTGTCAGTTTCTGCCTGTTATACAATGCTGGACACACTATTACAGACTATTTATGCTTATCTCCCTCTTCATCTTATCTTATCTTTTTCTCTTTATGGTTTGTGTTCCTCCCCAAAACTACATCACCCTTACTATATAAACTCCAATATCTTTGTCTGTTCACCTCAGCACTTTACCTTTACTCCTTGCTGAGTCATTCCTTCCTTTTGCATACCCTCTACAATCCATACACTCTCATCTATTTTCTCTTCAGAAATGCACTGCCTCCAGCTTCTGTTTCTCTTCCTCAGTCCCCAGGGCTGTCTCAATTATGAGATAGTCCACCTGCTGTATGCTGCCTGGCCCCTGTTTTCACACCATTCACACCAATCATGGTGAATAATTCTGATGATGACCTGTTCACCACTCCAGGGACTGGACTCTCACTTTCAGTTCTTGTTTCACAGGCAATCTCTAGGGACCCCTTCACTCTTGCAGAGGCTCTCACATCAGAAGACACCAATGAATGGAAGGCAGCATGTCAATATGAGCTCAACATGATGGCCTCCACTAGCACTTGGGATCTTGTGGACCTCCCCACTGACTGCAAGGTCATCTAGAACAAGTGGGTGTTCAAACACAAAGCTGAGGGCAGATCCCACACATGCCTCATTGCCAAAGGCTTCACTCAAACACATGGTGTCAACTACTCTGAAACCTTCTCTCCTGTCACCTGCTTGAGTCTCTTCACCTCATCACCATTGCTCCTCTCAAGGATTGGGAAATCCATTTCATATACATCAAGTTGGTGTTCTTCAATGGTGACCTCAATGAGGAGATCCACATAGCACAACCTCATGGTTTTGTCATACCTGGTCAAGAATCCAAGGTCTATCATCTGTGCAAAGCCATCTATGGCTTAAAGAAAGTGTTACAAGGCACTTGCTTTGGCACTTCATAATGGATGCATTTCCCTTTTTTTTCTTTTACTTTTACTTTACTCACTATTGGTGTAGTATTAACCACAGCTGTGAGCTTAGTTCCAACTTATAGTAAGGACCATCTCTTATCTTGTATAGTAGTACAGTGCTTGCACTGAGCTGTGAGTTTTACTCAAACTACTATAAAAGCATAACATCTCTAGTTTTCCTTTTATTTATCTTACATTCACTTGTGAAGGACTGTTATATACAATTAGCAAGGACTCATCTTATCTCATCATTATTTACCTTTGTTTGTTTCATGTTCACTTTGTGCTTGTGGCTACTAAGTTAGTTTACTATGGACATGTCTCAGATCACATGACATCATTGACTACTGCACAATCTTTGATGATCTGTGAACATTACTTACTCATACTATACTTAGGATGTCCCATTCATATAAGTAGTAGCAAGACTGGCATCTTAAACCCCAGTCTTGTCAACTTTGCAATCCAGGGATTACTCTTCACTGCACTTAACTCTCTGAGAACTAAGTCTCAGATTTCTAAGCCTCCTAAACAATACAAAACAAGTCATGCTGGATCATAGATCATCATTGGAGCTATCATCTTCATCATCATCACTACAATCCTTTTCATGATCATCAATTTCATTGTTACCAGGAGAACTCAGACCACACTTCCCTAAGACCAATCAATAGACTGTTTTTTGCAGCAAGCATCTTGTCAATGGAACCTCAAGTCCTATCAGAACTTCCTCAACCATAGTCTCCACTGCATCCACTCTGACTCAGGGGTATACATGTAGCACCAACAAAGGTGGGACTTACACTCATTGTCTCACCTCCTCCTCATTCTTCATGTCAATGACTGATGAAAAGTGTGATGAGTGGCACAGCAGTCCTCAGCACCATGGCACTCCACTCAAGGAGGCCTGAAGGGAGATGGCAGGTAGAGTGCAGGCAAGAGCCCGAGTAAAGCAAGAAGCAACATCTGGATTATGAAGTAACAATTGACAAGGAGTGTAGGCCAATCCATGATGAGGGAGAATGGTAGATAACCAACTGTAGAACAATGTCCCAGACCCAGACTCTAAATACCTAAGTACACAGCACACAGACCAGGGAAGATTAGCCCTAACATGTGTGCAGACCACACATGACAGAGTGTGTAGGTAAGTTAACACAAGGTAGTCATGTGGTAAGGAAGTGCACAGCAGATGACCAAAAAGGAAAATTCAACAATGACAAGGATGATACCACCAATGACTAAGCAAGGATCCAGGGTGATGAGTTTAGGATGTCTCAGCAACACTTAGTAACTTAGAGATCTTAGACTTAGTTCTTAGGGTTGTGAAGTGAGTGGAAAGCAAGCTTAGATTGAAAACAGTGTAGGAGAATCCCTAGATTGCAAAGTTGACAAGACTGGGGTGTAAGACCATCAGCTTTCAAGTACTTATACAAATGAGATGTCCTTGTCAGACTCCTACTGCTGACTTTATTCCCTACCATTATTATTTCTTTTCTTCATTGTTTCTCTTTAGATCATCTGATAAGATAAGATCTTCATATTATCTTTTACATCTTATCTTGTTAGATATCTT
>QLPN01027760.1:0-12767 GCA_003314395.1 Albatrellus ellisii
GTGGTGTTTTCAAGACTGAGGTGAGACTTTATACACCTCTATTTCTTTACCTTACTTACTGACTGGTATCAGTGTTTATTGTAGGATATTTTTTGGCGTTTCTTGTGCAGAAGAACACCTGTATTTAGCCTTTTTTTATTACAAATGGACGCTCTCGTGTAACATCCATGATTCCGAGTCCATTCATCAATGAGAATTTCCCATTACCTGTAAGCCAAGCTTAACTCAGACGAGATGAACATGTAACGAGACCTCATTCTTTTAACTCAAACCCACAACTTGTTGGGTTGAACACAATAAATACAGGTTTGTGATTTCTGTTACGTACAAGATCTGCATACAGATCATGCCAGTGGTCCGGAATGAGGACAAGAATCTGGGGATTATATTCCCACGGAGGATAACGGCGTATTGAGTTACGGAAAGCCATGGCCCCAGTGACTTACAATAGATAAAAATTGAAAATCAAATCACGGGAGCGCCAGGAAAAGGGGCATCAGCTTGGTGAGGTTGGGTGTGCCGACGCCTAGTAAGAAGTATTTCAGCTGAGTAGCTCATGATCCGTTTTATGCAGTCTGCTCACCTGTCACTGGGTCCCACCCAGTAGTGCTGTGGAAAAGAATGTTGGAATATGGTTCAAATACACAGGGCTTGTTGTACTCACGCAGTGAAACCAGCAGTCCCTATACGGCATAAGCAAGTTAGACTGTTGACCAACATACTTCTGAAACACCGACGTACCGCATCCTTGGTTTCCGCCTGTCGTGATGTCGTTGAATCCCGACGTAAAACTGGAAGAGTAGATCTACAGGGAAATGCCGTCAACAACATTACACAGCGTACAGCAGACAACGCAGCGGCGAAAGATAGAGTGAAGGTACGTACGGATGGATTGATGAACCCTGGAACAAAGCAAGATGAATGATTTAACTCGCGCGTAAATCACGAGGGGCTCACCGACTGGCCCTTTGCCTTGAGCGATGCGGGCATCGTTGATCATTGTAATCAGGGACCCAACGACGGGTGAGGACGCAGAGGTGCCGTACACAAGCTCGAACGCTCCATCAATAGCTGTGATAATCTCTGCATGAGCGTGCGTACAATGCCACCACCCTGTCCGACGTACCTATGACGTAGTTTGCGCTAGCGGTCGGGACGAAAAAACGTTCAGCCATTGTTCACAACACGAACATGCTGCTCCACGTACCCGTTTGCTGACAGATCAGGGTATGCACGTGCCTTTGAAGATGGTGCATTAGCCGGTGGAGTACAGCAGCAGTAGGTCAGTGCGGAGTATCGCCTACGTTTCCAGAGTTGTTGTACTGGGCCGCTGTGTATGGCGGGGGATGATTTGTCAGGAAGCTGTTGACCGCTGCCGCCTGGAACGAGGGCATGGGGAAGAAGTTGCTGAACCCGCCCCCGCTGTAGATGACCTGCTCGCACGCGCCTTCAGGTTGATACACCGTCGAGCCCGGATTCACCTGCGTGGCGCCCACGGCGGTCACGTACGGACATGTAACCGGGAAGCCGGGGTTGAATCGCTTTCCACCCTTCGAGATCACTCCTGTATCATAGACGTCGAGTTGTCGGTGCCTATGCACTGCGATACATACATAGACAGCGGCTCACCTGTCGAAGTCAAGCAGTAGCCACCGTTGCCCGCAACACCATAATCCCCAGAGCTGTAGAGGACCGTCGAGCCCATCATCCCGAGCTTACCGTACTCTGTGCACTGACGGTTTGCGTACGAAGATGTCACGGAAGCTTCGTCTTCTCCGTAAGAGACGGAGACGACATATGGCGGTGGAATGATACCGCATGACTCATTGCCTGGACATCACATGGGTTAGGACGAATTTGAATGAAAGAAAACCGGGCGTGCCGTTGTAACCACCAGGCCTGGTATCAGGATAGATTCCGTCCTGTGACGTGCTGATGAATACGCGGTCGACAGCGAGGCTGAGAGTGACGTACATATGTAGGATTATCGCCGCCTTCGAATGTACAGAAGGATCCGTCGACTGCGTCAAGCCAGTTGTCAAAGCTGCCCCCTATGGTTCCTAAGGTCAGACACAGACGATTCATCAACACACAGCTCCCTACCTTCCACAAGGTCTCCAGTCTGGAGCAGAAGGATGGGTTGCGGGTTCGTCAACGTCATGGCATACTCCAGATCGAGGTCACTCTCGCCATTGTAGTTGAAGCCTGTACTGGTCGTCTGAACGACACCTGATTATAGAACTGCATTGAGTGACGTATCTTGGAAAAAGAACAAGTATTTGTACCTCCATCAATAGACACTAGAGTTGGCCGGGAACCGACTTGACTCGGTGAGAAGTTTCTGTACAAATAGCCTATGTGAGCTTGTGGTCAATAATACGACAAGTATACGTACGCGAAGAACATATCTAGGTCAGTCGCCAAGTAGGCCTGTGGTGTGAACTCGACTGAGAGAGTATGATAAGCAGGCCAGCATTAATTTGCGGCCAGCAGGACATGGCTTACCGATGCCATACGTATTCCTGGTAGTCGCGACAGGTGTATAGTTGACAGAGTAGAGCGCCCTCAAGCAGTCGGGCGTGATCGTCGTGTCGCAGTTGGCCAATGATGCCCCGGTTGTGGCTTGCGCACCATTCGTCTTCGGCCCAGTACTGACGCCGGGCCTTCCCATAATCCCATTGCGCTTGCGTAAAGCCCCGTCATCCGGTACACGGTGATTGAAGTGCACAGTTGGCTTGATAAGGTCAATATGTTTCTTCACATGCTCTGGGATAGAGTATGAGTGGCAGCCTGTACCAGACAAATCAGACGAGCAAGCAACACAACACATTAGCTGCGGACGAACTGATCTGTTCCGCACCGGACGAGTGCGTCCAGACGTGATATTCCGTGTTGAGCAGCTCCTCGACTTCCTCGACCGTCGCATTGATAGCGAGCCAGCCGCGGCTCGGGGACACCTGGATGCGCTGCGGCGCAATACCCGACTCACGCAGCCAGGCCGTGACAGCGTCGTGGGACTCCCGGCCAGGCGCAAAGTGGCTTGCAATGTCGGCAGGCGACCAGTGCTGACCGTACGTCGGCGACTCAGGGTCTGAGACCGCGATGAGCAGGCTGTCGAGTTCGTGGAGGTTGCTCTGCACCAGCCCAATGCGCAGAGGCAGCTTATGGTCGCGCTGGACGCGTCGGGTGAGGGTCCAGGTCGAGTCGGGTTCGGCAGCGCGACGCTCGTGGACGACGTGGGTGCTAGGCGCGGGAACAGCGAAGATTGTCGGGAGAACTGACGCAAGGAAGCACAGCGCGATCCGCATTCTCGAATTCAGGAATTCGCAAAGGAATTCTGTGTCGACTTGTCACATCTCTGTGTACTATTTATGCACGAATAGCCTCGCTTGGCGCCAACAGCACAGACATGTAGATTGTGTAGCAGAACGCCCTTATCGGTTCCGAATGGAAATGGAGCACATGGCTGTAGTGTACGTGTTCTGGAGGATCATTAGGCCAAATCTTGCATTGGACAAGTGCACTGCAACATGTGTGGGAGGTCGGATGCAAAGTGGTTCCTCAAGTGTGGCTCGGAGGCATTGGCCAGTTACAAGAGAACCAGAAGTGTAGGTTCTTAGAGATTCGGAACGATGGGGTTGCCATTGACAAGCCTGAGGACTACAGCAAAGGTACCTTGGCGGTGAAACCTCGCAGCGTGGATGCAGACAATAGGGAAGAATAACGGCCTCCGAGTTGCGTCCCACGTGGACTTGGCATGAGTGACCACAAGGAAAGAAGGGATCCGTTGCGAGCATGATGTTCATCGAAAACAACTAGTACCTTTACATAGTAGCCGAGACCCAGTTTCCGAGGCACGACTCTCACGAGCCACAATCAAGTCCATCAAGAAGTATCACGGTCAGGTATTTTCAATTGTAGACCCCCTGATGCCATAGTTTCTTTCACAGTGCTTAACTACGTACAAGGTTGGCGCGGGAGAGGAGGGGGGTCGGCTGATCAGAATGCTTCCGGTGAATGCTGTGAAGCGGCCCATAACATAGACGAGTAAACCGTTTGATAAGATAGGGGCAATATAATGTGATCCTTCGACATTACGAGACCCTTCACATTTATGCCCTAGCCGTAGTTAGGCAGGATCGCCCACCGGTGCGGCAAGGGTGGAGAACCGCACCCCGATGGAGACGTAATACACGACGCGCCAGGTACCATGAGCACACACACGATGAGGTTGTCAAACAGTAAACTGGAAAAGACGATAGAGATCGCGCTCGGGACCTGCGCGGCAAGTGCGAGGAAGATCTAGGGCGCTACGCTGGCGACACCGACAAGGAAAGTGAACACTTCGAACACGGCGAGAGAGAGCACCAAACTGAGACCGATAGTGAGGGATGAGGAGAAGGCGGCGACGCAGAGCAGGGGTAGCTGGCGGCGCTCTAGGATTTACAATGGCGTGATAACGATCATACCGGCGGAATATCTATGATCATGCTGTGAGCGTAGAAGTGCCTGTCTTTAGATAGCGGCTTGCACAAGGGTTGGGGTGCTGCGGGGAATGCGTCAGCGAAAGGACAAGCGATGATGGTGATGATGAAATTCTATAGTTCAACGTGACACAAGCATAATCTAAGACGCGGGCGGACCTGACCCAAGGGGTCGACAAAGAGGCACCATACCCATGCGGCGGTGGAGTAAAAAGCGTCTTGACTTTGCAACCTCATTATGTGACACGTGAAACAGCTCCGCTCTGGTCAGGAAAGGTGCCTCACCAGGATGAAGCAGAACCCGACACTCACCTAATATCGGATGGTCGCAGCAATTGCAAGGCCGTAATCAACATTATGGACAGATAGCAACGGGGCAGCGTACTGAATGTGCTCCCAGGTTCATGAGCAGCCCAAACCCCGTAGGGTTCAAGTTGTTGTATGTTGCAGGTGGTAGTGCAGGAACTTGCGAACGATGCTGACAAACTGGCGCTATCAGTTGCCAAGGGAGCCCAAATTCCGCGTCGCATGACTTCTTCAGATGGACTGCGAAACACAAACATCGTGTTCTATTCCTTTCAAGAATTGCTTGGAATGAACATACCGTACCAGGGATTCCATGGTCTAATTCCACGTCGTGCGACTTTCCCAGTTGCCACTTCGAAACCCAGCCTTGGCATAACTATTCCTCTCGACCTCAGGGTTTATCTGTAACTATGTTCAACACATATAGGCAGTCAAATTTCCTGTCTACAGTAAAGCAATAACTTATGTGGATCACTAGTATAAGGAGACTAGTGCTGCTCCAGCTTGCATGCATAAACCTACGAGTCCTGGCCCAGTAGGCCGATCCTAGTATCTAGTAACTTAGAAGTGGATCGATCACTGTCTCAGACCAAAATCGTTGAGAAAAAAGGGGGGGTTTGACTGCATACATGTATTTAGTGTCACAATATGTTGTTTCTAAATAATATCTGAGTAAAACAGAGTACAATGTTTGTGCTAAAGCCTAGGAATGCAGAATTAGACAATGGTCTGTAGGTTAGATCTCTCATTCGCCGCCCAGCTGTGATAGATACAGGGTGAATGCAAATAGTGGGTGAACAATGTAGGTGGTTGTGAGTGGTATCGAGGCGAGAGCGCTTCCCGCCTCGCGGGAGCGGTCCTAGCCTGTCAGGAGTGGGTGAACTGCCCGGGAGGCGGGCCCTCGCAGGTTTGTGGACCGCCGACAGGACCCCAGAGGACCGAGGAGGCGGCGCGGGCAATACGCGAAACCTGCTGCGCTGCAGGGGGGGAACGCACTGTTGCGGCGTGTTCTCCCAGGAGGTGGAAGGGAAGGTGTATGTTAGACTCGGTGAGAAACGGCCAAGTTTTTTACCGTGTGTCAAAAACACATGTTAAAAATACACTAAAAACGCTCCATAAAAATGAGGCCATTTTCTTAATATGCATTTATATAACATATTACCATATCTCATTAAATAATATTCTTAGTGGTGTTCAAATACGAAATAACTTATATGTTGAAGCAACTTTGAATACATCACTGTGATCTTCATGTCACTAATCTTCATGTCACTATGGCCTCAGGCAGTGGTAGCACCATGTCCCCACAATAAACATTGTCAGATTTGGCTCAGTATACGAAACATCATATGGCAAATTCAACAATTCCTCCGACAACACTGATCGATCTCAGTACAGATGATGTGACTAACCCAGACATTCCTAGCTTGGTGACAGGTGTCAGAGTGCCTCTAAATACCCCCACTAACAATAACAAGTCGGTGGATGGCTCGGAGTGTACAGCGATGAGCATGTGAAGTAGTGAAGAGTGGTTTCAGCTGCTGTGGGATGAGTTGAAGGCTCACAAGATTGTCAAAATGGCCTATGTAGATGACCCTGGTCAGTTCGTCATAGAGAAAGTCGAAGGTGATAAAGGCGATGGAGATGGGATGAGTCTTGGTGATCCATTGCTCATTGATATCCTTAGTGACATACTGACCAGTGTTGCAAGCAGAGATGATGCTGTTGCTATCAGAAGGCTCCCTACAGGCAAAAAATATAGAGCTGAAATAGATCTAGGTAGCGTCGACTTTACAGCGTAATATCATTGGGTAGCGAGATGTCAAAGACATAGCTTACGGTTGCGGTGGCGTTAGAAGCATGTAAGAGACGTTCTGTGAGTTATTCACAGCGCCAGACTGTACGTCTTCCAACGCGCCGCACACCCTAACACTTAGGTCTTTTCTTTCCTCGTGCCCCGGCACGTAGAAGACCGGCAAACCCCCTAGCAATTGCGAGTGTCAGCAGTTACAGTCATTGGTCAGCCAAGCCTGGGAGTCGCAGGGGTTCTTCAGGGTATCCGCTTGGTGTTGGGATCCGCTAATCCAGCAGCGCTCGGATTCAAGGTAGGACATGACAGGGGGGTCTGTTGGCGAGAAGCGGACCTGAAGGGTCCTCCAGATGCTGTACATTAATGCCAGTGGCAGATGACTCTGACTGTACTCATATCATGTATATGATTCACGTTTTGGCGGGTTGGTGATGCCTTTGAACTCACCGCCTGCTGATCATACCGCGCTGGTACTGTAGTTCTTTTCATGCGTTGTGTGCCGACCGGTCCCAGACTATGGTAGTACGGGAGGACTTTGAGCGACACCGGTGCCGGTTGCACAATAACTAGTGACCCACTACCTACACCCAAGCGATTCACAGCGCTAGGGCATATCGCAGAGCATGTAGCCGCCACTGCTTAGCGCTTAGCACCCAAGCAGATGCATGTGATGTTCTCGGCTATGATGTAGGCGTTCCTTGGGCTCGAATTTCAAATCATCGAAACCAAGTACATGACAGAAGGCTTGGCCTCGATTAATTCACCAGCTTAAGGCATGTCCGGCACTCCAAATGCCCACGAGGAGAACCTCCTTTTCTCGGTGTTTCAAAATAGATAACGACAGCATTAAAATCACGGGAGGAGCAGGAAAAGGGGCATCAGCTTGGTGAAATTGGGTGTTCCGACGCCTGGCAAGAAGCATTTCAGTCGACTAGTTCATCATGATGCATGCGTCTGCGACTCACCTGTCACTGGATCCCACCCGGTAGTGCTGTGGAAAGGAATGTTGGAGTATGGATTAGATACACAGAGCCGGTTTGTACTCACGTAGTGAATCCAGCAGTCCCTATGCAGCGTGAGCATAAGCAAGTTAGACAGCTGACCAACGTACTTCCGAGACGTCAACGTACCGCATCCTTGGTTTCCGCCTGTCGTGATATCATTGAATGCCTCCCTAAAAAGGTGAGAGTAGATCTACGGGAACGCCGTCAACCACATTAAAGTGTACAGCAGACAATGCAAGGGCGAAAGGTCGAAGATACGTACGGCTGGATTGATGAACCCTGGAGCATAGTGTCAGGTTGATAAGAGGGATAACTTGAAAATGCGCATGAACCACAACAGACTCACCGACTGGCCCTTTACCTATAGCGATGCGGGCATCGTTAATCATTGTAATCAGGGACCCAACGACGGGTGATGATGCAGAGGTGCCGAACGCAAGCTCGAATGATCCTCCGACAGCTGTCGTGGTCTCTGCATGAGCGTTCACACATGTCATCACGCCTGTCCGACATACCTACGACGTAGTTTGCGCTAGCATTCAGGATGAATGAATGTTCAGTCATTACTCCCAAACACGATATGCTGCCACGCGTACCCATTCGCCGACAGGTCAGGGTATGCACGCGCCTTCGAAGATGATGCATCAGCCAATGAGATATAACATCAACAGGTCAGTGCAGAATATCGCCTACGTTTCCAGAGTTGTTGTACTGGCTCGCCGTGTACGGCGGGGGGTGTTCTCGCAGGAAGTGTTTGACTGCGTCCGCCTGGAAGGAAGGCATGGAGAAGATGTTGCTAAACCCGCCCCCGCTGTGGATGACCTGCTCGCACGCGCCTTCGGGGTCATACACCGTCGAGCCCGGGTTCACCTGTGTCGCGCCGACTGCGGTCACGTACGGGCATGTAACGGGGAAGCCAGGGCTGAACCGTTTTCCACTATCTGACGCCACTCCTGGATCACAAATTGAAGAGCGCTCGAATTGTCCGGGCTTGTGCATCAAGACGCACACATGAACAGTAGCTCACCGTTCTCATTCAGGCAGACGCCACCGTTTCCCGCAACACCGTAATCCCCGGAGCTGTAGAGGACCGTCGAGCCCATCATCCCGAGCTTACCGTACTCTGTGCACTGACGTCTCGCGTATGCAGATGTCACAGATGCTTCATCTTGTCCGTAAGAGATGGAGACGACATATGGCGGTGGAATGATACCGCATGATTCACCTGGACATCATACGTGTCGGGACGAATTTGGAAAGAAAGACTGGACATGCCTTTGTAACCGCCAGGTGCGGGATCGGGATAGATTCCGTCCTGCGACGCGTTGATGAGCACGTAAGTTGACAGTCCCCCTAAGAGTAGCGTACCTGATTGGGGTCATCACCGCCTTCGAATGTACAGAAGGATCCGTCGACTGCATCAACCCAGTTGTCAAAACTGGCACCTTCAGTTGCTCAAGTTAGACACAGACGAGGAATCGATTCACAACTCCCTACCTTCTACGAGGTCTCCCGTTTGGAGCAGAAGGATGGGCTGCGGGTCCGTCAGCGCCATGGCATACTCCAGGTCGAGGTCGCTCTCGCCATTGTAATCGAAACCTTGGTCAGTCGTCTGAACAATACCTAATCATACAAATGCAAGTACAAATACTCTGAGGGACGTGTCTCGGAAAGGCAACGGGCATTTCTACCTCCATCTATAGACACTAAAGTTGGTCGTACACCGACTTGGGTCGGTGAGAAATTTCTGTGCAAATAGCCTGCATGAGCTGGTGGTCCATAGCACGAAATGTATCCATACGCGAAGAAAACGTCTAGGTCATGCGCCAAGTAGGCTTGCGGTGTGAACTCCACTGAGTGTAATGAGTAGGTCAGTGTTATCACTAGCCAGGCAGGATATGGCTCACCGATGCCATATGTATTCTTATGAGTCGCAACAGGCGTATACTTGACATCGTAGAGCGCCCTCAGGCAATCAGGAGTGATGAATTCATCGCAGGTGTCTAGTGTCGTCCCGATTGTGATTGTGACCGGCATACCATTCGTCTTCGGCCCGGTGCCAGTGCCAGGTTTTCCCATGCTGGTCCCACTGCGCTTGCGTAAGGCCCCGTCGTCCAGTACACGGTGATTGAAGTGCACAGTTGGCTTGATAAGGTCAATGTGCTTCTTCACATGCTTTGGGACAGAGTATGAGTGGCAACCTGTACCAGACAAATCAGACAAGCAAGACAATATATGTTAGCTGCGGACGAACTGATCTGTTTCGCACCGGACGAGTGCGTCCAGACGTGATATTCCGTGTTGAGCAGCTCCTCGACTTCCTCGACCGTCGCATTGATAGCGAGCCAACCGCGGCTCGGGGACACCTGGATGCGCTGCGGCGCAATACCCGACTCACGCAGCCAGGCCGTGACGGCATCGTAGGACTCCCGGCCAGGCGCAAAGTGGCTTGCAATATCGGCAGGCGACCAGTGCTGACCGTACGTCGGCGACTCAGGGTCTGAGATCGCGGTGAGCAGGCTGTCGAGTTCGTGGAGGTTGCTCTGCACCAGCCCAATGCGCAGAGGCAGCTTATGGTCGCGCTGGACGCGTCGGGTGAGGGTCCAGGTCGAGTCGGGTTCGGCAGCGCGATGCTCGTGGACGACGTGGGTGCTAGGCGCGGGAACAGCGAAGATTGTCGGGAGAAGTGATGCGAGCAAGCATAGCGCGGCCCTCATCCTACAGGAATCCGCAGGGACTTCCACGCCGGCCCATCGCATTTGCCGCGTCCTATTTATGCTCGGATTATTAGTCTCGATCAACGGCAGCGGTTCGGATATGCATTCATACTGTCTAGTAGAAGAACTTACCAATTTGTGGATAGAGACTGTAAGTGGTCAGCTGACCTCAATGGAAGGCAGTCGTTCTGCGTTGGGGCACTGGACGGCCATTGGGCAAAGTTTTACATGGGATACGTGTACAAAGAGGTATAGTTGCTCGGAGATAATCGCTTATAGCCGGACAATGACCGGCCGGTCACGGATGTAAATTCTTTTGGATAAATGTGAAAAGAAGGGTAGCGGGGCCTTGGCCCGGGAGTGGTTTAAGTGCGTGACTGAGGTATCTTGGCAGCGAAAATTCATGGTATTGATGGAGATACAGACCACAAGGACCAGAGGGAAAGGGAACAGCTTCCGAGTTTTGGTTCATGCGGACCTGACGCGGGTGATACAAGGAAGGAAGAGAACCGTCGTGAGCATGATGTTTCGAAAACAACACTGAGATCATAGCCGGGATCCAGTACCAAAGCACAGCTCTCACGCGCCACAGTGCCATCTCCGTCAAGAAGCGAGCGTTTGCAGGCTTCCATAGTGACAGTGGATGAACTTTCCATAAGGGTTTGTCATGATCCCGGGAGAAGCCCCGAAGATGATGATGATAATCTGATGCAAGCAATTGCAAGCACTAAGACGCACCTGCAAGAGAGGTAGAGGACGGATAAAATCTATGACGGTGTCGCGGGAAGTCAACCTGAACTCGGCTCGGTCACAGTCACCCCTGCAACGCGCGGAGCCCTAAGGCTGGTTATCGCGTGGTTCGGGGATTACTGTAGGTATTACATATGTTCACACTAGGCTAATTGACTGCTCCGGTTCATTGTCGCGACACTCGCCAGCGGATTTGGGTTCTGTGACTCCGTTCGCAGTCCCGAATCCTTATTGTTATCCCGGACGGCGTTCAATACTGCTACGGTTCTTACGGGCCTCTGACTAAGAGGGCAGTATAGCCGCGGGATTGAGGAAGTGGTAGTAGGGCCGCGGGATTGAGAAGTGGTGTAGGTTGGTTGATCTGATTACACTGCGAGCTTCTTTTGAGGTGCAAAGTTGATTAGCTGTCTTCTGCTGAGGTTCAGCAACAAAGATTTACGATTAGGTCCACGTTGGTTGGTTGGTTCTACATATGGGTTGGTACGGCGACGGGCTGTGTTTCCCAAAGGCGAAGTTGCAGTGACCTTTTTCGATCATAAGGTTCTTCGCATTCATATCTTCACCGTGTGAGAAACTATAACATGTATCCAATGATCCCTTCTAATCAGGAAAGTCTGCGCCTCTAAGTCCAAGGAATGAGGGGAAGCGATATGGAGAGGTTGAATGCAATACTGGACTCAAAAGGATTGAGACGGACTGGAATCTGGAGTCTTGGCTATTTTCTTGCAGAACTATTTCGTAATCCTCACGACAAGGCCGAGCACTCGTATACACAAATCACCACCAGTCTGTCTGCTGGTACGTGTGATCGGCATTGACGATGCGAACCCTGCTCCCTGTAGAGCACGAAACGAACGGTGAACCGGGTCGACTGACAAGGTGTGATACTGGCCTCTGCATGTGTGATATCACTTACCAGCTGTGAGCACCCGAAAGCAGGATGGTAACCAGCTCTTTTGTAATCTGGCCTGGAGGATAATCTCTCCACACCCTACTGCAGCCTTTATTTATTTTGCTTTTTTTGAATTCATTGTTGTCCATTGAAATGAAGCCTGTCCCATGCAAGGCATAACCATGTGAGCTTGGTCTCCCCTCTGTCCACCTGGGTACATAGTTTTGCAATAAAAAAGGCTCTAAATACAGGTGTTCTTCTGCACAAGAGACACCAAGAAGCATCCTAAGAACAAGGACAATAAACACTGATACCAGTCAGTCAGTAAGTTAAAGAAGTGTAAAGTAAGATCTCACCTCAGTCTCAAAAACAACACAAGGACTGAGGAAAAAAAAGCAGGCCATTGTAGGTAGATGGAACCCACACGTGACATGGGAACACTCAAAAAGGGACAAGGAGGATTGTACCAGAAGTGAATCAAGACAGTTGACTGTATAACAGTGGTCTAGACCAAATACAGGGGTAGAAATGGAGAGACAAGATGGGGGAGCAGAACAAGGGATGTTGGGACTAAGAGGTTGTAGTTTGAGGTCTTATATACTGTAGAGCAGATGGAAGTGTGAGGAGGAATGTGATAAAGGGGTGACTGGAGGTATGATGTATGGTGGTTGAGTGATATGGTGATGTTGGAGTTAAGGTCAAATGCCTGACCTTGTACATGTGCTACTGCACTTCATAACAGAGCTACAATACTTTTGTAGCAGAGTTACAACTCTACAGTAGTCATGACAGCTCCACATCATG
>QLPN01027867.1:0-10683 GCA_003314395.1 Albatrellus ellisii
AGAGAAAAGGAAATGAGAGTCCTTACTAAGTAAAGTGGAGCTAAGCTCACACTTGTAGTAATAATACTATGCTTTACTAGTAAGTAAGATAAAAGAAAAGAAAGAGAAAGAAAAAGAAAACTGTTACAAGGTGCCAAAGCAAGTGCCTTGTAACACTGACAGCCAAAGACATGAATGTGGGAGATATCCAGTAGCTGACTGATGCATGGGGGATTGATTGTATGTGTGAGCCACCACTTGAAGTGCAAATTCCCAAAAACCACCAGTTAGACCCACATGATGCATCATGGTGAGCATGTGATCTATTAGTGCACTGTTCCATTGCTTGGCTCCTCCATTTTGTTGAGGAGAGTAGGGAATGGTAAACTGGTGAGTAATACCCTTTTCTTCCAGAACAGAGTGGAGCAACACAGCAATATACCCCCCTCCCCTGTCTGTGTGAAAACTTTTGACAGTATGTCTAGTTTGATTCTTGGCCCAGGCAAGGTAAGCTTTAAAGGTGTTGGTGAGCTGATATTTGGTTTTCAGTGGGTAAACAATGCCATATCCAGAGAAAGCATCAAGGAAGGTGGTGAAGTAGACATTGCCTTTGATGGAGGGAACATGCATGGGGCTGACCAGATCAGAGTGGATGAGTCCCAATACTTGGGTACTGCAAGATTTGAGATAAAGAAATGTGCTCTGGTTTGCTTACCAAGAGCACATCCTGGACATGGATGAGGAGAAGTCAGAGTGGATATGAAGCCAGTGACCTGAGTGTTGTTAATGTGTCTGACAACTTCAGGGGAGAGATGTCCAAGATGTTAGTGCCATGTATCAAGTGATGGTGAGGAAGGCATGATGTTTAGAACAATGCTTGGTTCCATCTTGAGCCAGTAGCATCCTGCCATGAGGTAGCCTGTGCAATACTCAGTCCCATTCCATGATACAGAACATTTTCTGTTGTGATGTATGATGGTGAATCTGGGGGAGTCAAGCTTGCTGATGGAGAGATATCTGCCATTTACTCCAGGCACATGTAAGATGTAATATAGAAAAAGTGAAGAAGTTGAACCATCAGAGCAGGATGCTGTTTGTGCAACTGTTCCTCTCCCAAGCATAGGGATGGTTTCTTCATTTCCAACTTCTACATTGCAAATGATGTTTGAATATGAGTGGAAGTCAGCTTTAAATGGTGACATGTGGTCTGTGGCTCCTGAGTCCATCATCCAGAGGTTATCATCATCAAGGTTAACATTATGAGGGTTTGAGGAGAATGTGAAGAGTTGAAAAGGTGAGGAGTGATAGTATTCATGTATCAGAGTATAGTGAGGATAGTGAGGAATGAGAGTATGATGATGATGATGATGATGATGATGATGATGATGATGATGATGATGATTGAGAGGTAGAGTTGTGCATGCCCAACAGGGCCCATAACCTGATGAGCTCCCATGAAGTTGGGGCTTATGACTGCAAGGGTGAGCAAGAAGAGAAAGACAAGCAAGAAGAGAGTTAGAGCAGCCAGTAAAATGGTGCTCTGAATTATACACAAGTGGTGACGAGAGAACATCAGAAGGGTTATTGAACAAGTACAAGAGGACCACCATTTATACTAAAGAGTTATGCACACAGACCATGTAGTAAGTAGTGGCTAAGTGTGTGTCACATTATAGTATAGTACAAGTGGGAATACATAGTCAGTGTGAGAAAAAGCTCAACAGTTTGTTCTCACCCCACACCATAAAACATCCTTTTTGGTCAGGTCAGTGAGAGGTCAAGCTAAATGAGAAAAATGTCTCATGAAACAATAATAAAAAACTTCCAAAACCTATGAATACACAGATTTCCTTTAGATTTCAGGGGGTCAGCCAGTCAGCAATCCCCTTAAGTCTGATAGGGTCCATTATGACTGTATTGGCTTTGATACATACTCCAAGGTATTTGACTTCTTCTTTGTGAAATTCACATTTGCACAGTTTCAGGTATAGGTGATGGTGACATAATCAAGAAAACACTTCTTTGACACATTGGCAATGGTCATCAAGATCTAAAGTAGCAATCAAGATATCATCCATATAAATAAAAACTTTTCTTGATTCAGTAAGGTCTGCAAAGATCTTGTTCATCATGTTTTGAAACATTGCAGGAGAATTGGTAAGTCCAAAAAAAACATGACAAGGGATTCAAATAGTCCCCTGTTAGTTTTAAAGGCAGCTTTCCTATTGAAGTGCGATGATCAGTACAACAGTCCTGGAGGCCTGGACTCTCCACTCAAGGAGGTCTGAAAGGAGATGGCAGGTAAAGGGCAGGCAGAAGACCCAGAAGGGCAAGAGGCAACAGTTGTTGGATTGTGAAGTAGATGTAAACAATGAGTGTTAACCAATCCATAGCTGAAGGAGAGGGTAGAAAACCAACTATCAAATAGTGTCCCAGAACTAGACTCTAAATACCTAGCTACATGGTGCACAGACCAGGAGAAAGATGCCCTAAGGCATGTGCTGAACCATGAATGACAGAGTGTGAGATGAGGAAAAATGAAGCAGTTATGTGGTATAGGAGTGCACAGCAGAAATGCCAAAAGGGAAAATCAACATTTCCATTTGTCACTTTTGATGCAGCAATTGTTGTATCCCCAACATATGTCAAATTTGGTAAAATATTTGGTGTGTCATAGTTTATCTATAATGTCAGAGATGAGTGGTAATAGATACTGATATCATACCATGATAGCATTGAGACATCAATAATCTTGAACAGGTCACAATTTACCATCCTTTTATTTGACAAAAAAGAAAGGGGATGCAAAGGGGGATTGCAAAGGACAAATATATTTCTTCCATTTCATATCACAAAGGAATTCATCCAGGTGATGTTGTTCAACAGGGTTGAGGGGATATTGTTTGCAGTTTCATTCTGTAGGGGCATTAGGAAGTAAATCAATGGTGTGATCCCATTGACTTCTTGGAGGTAATGATCTAGAAGTCTCTTCTTTGAATACATTGTGAAAGGCAATATATTCTGGGGGTATTTGTTCTTCAAGGGTTTGATCTTTTGAAGATATATTCAAGGTGGCTAGATCTGTGGCTTGAGAGGTACATTTCAAACCTTCTTGTTGAACTTTTGATATAGATGCACACACAGTTCATTTGGCTCTACCTTCTTACCTACAATGCACATACACATTACTTACAATACATGCATACCCCTGATCCCTTTCCTCAGACCACTTACCACATGTCCAAGCACTCACACTCCACATGTACTCCAGGATGATGCATGTCCCTCCCACTATGGTAACTGTTGTACTCTACTATACAATCTCCACTACAACTTTACCACCACACACTATATAAGTTGGACTACATACCTACAATCTCCTCAGATGTCTTAACATGTTGTCTGAGTGAGTACCCTTACTACCCCCATCTTATTCCCATCTCACTCCACCTGCTAGCATCTCTATTGCACCATGGCACCTGCTGTGCCCATGACTTACTACACTGCTGCAGGTTAGCTCATAACTCAGACATCTTGACATGTTGTCTGACATCTCTCTCTATCACACCATGGCACCTGCTGTGCCCATGACTTACTACACTGCTGCAGTTACCTTGCTCACCATGATAATAACCACACTATCAGTTGCCTGCCTATACCTGTGCAAACACTTCTTTTGGGAAATAAAGAAAGGATTTGATCCAATTGATGTTGGGATTATTGTGTTGGAGCCAGGAATGCCCTAATAGAAGTTGATCTGTACCAATATTATCAATAAACACTTTCACATGTTTTCCTATTTTTGAAACACATTTGACATATTGATGAATGATACCAAATTTGTTTGTTGAGTTGTCTGCATTTCACATAATAACTGGTTTGTTCAAATTGAAAACAGGAATATTGTTTTTTTTTGACTGTTTTTGGACTAATGATATTGGAGGCTGCTCCACTATCAATTAGTGCTGAGACTTGGGTGCTGTGATTATCTGTTTGAAGTTGAACTGGCAAGTAAAAACTATTTTCAGTGCTTTTGGCAGTACTAGTACTACAGATTGATTGAGAAAATATAGTTCGATACCACACAGCAGATATAGAATGCTTCAAAAATCCTCCTTTATGGATTCAGTGCAAACAGAACAATCATCAACAGGGAGTTGTGCCAAAATTCATCAAATATACACTTGTGCATCTGTGACATCCATGATTGGTTCTTCATTGTCTGATGGAATTGATTCAATTTGAATTGACAGAGTGCATGACATTTTGTGTACATACATCAGTGGTTCAGTGACACTAAGCATCACTTCTTCATCAACTCACCACATACATGGGTTTCTCCAAGCAGGGTGTGACAGCATGAGTGACATGTTTTGTGAGGTCTTGTTAGGGCAATTGCATGACACATGACTAGTTTTTTGGCATGCAAAACAACCCCCAGAGCCAAGAAGGTGTTGGTTTTTCTTGGCCAGTTACCTGACCCACATCTTTCCCCTTCTAGGGTCTGTCAGGACATACTTATTTTCCTTTTCATTCTACAATTTCTTTTACCCTTATTACTCATGATCTACATGAGATATCTTATCTCACTTTATCAGCTCATTGGTAGATCTTATCATGATTGACTATGACTCATATCCATTTGTCATTGGACCACTTACCATATAACTATGCCTACATCTTCACAGTCACTTATTGATGCTGTGCAATGCTGCACATTGCTTACTGATACTTCTCACAGATGCTGCACATCTTCCTCACATATGCCTGCCCTATAGTGACAGCACATGGTCTGTGCACCATTCTCATTAGTATATATAGGGTACTTCATATAGTTGATATTCTTTAGCTTTATACATCTGGGATATCTGCCTACCAGCATGACTACATTCTAAGTGTTAGCCCATCCCTTCTCCTCTTCTCACAGTTGTGATCATGCTGTTTGGCATGCACCTCACATGGTCTCTTTTGTTCTTATATTGAAGGAGGTTGCTTGGAAAGAGCACAGCTGATGGTAGAAAGAAGAGAAATAATATTCTACAGGTGGAGATAGTTAGAAAACATATAATGCAAATGGTGTAGAGAGTAAGTACTGACCTCAGTCTCTTTGTAGAAGACTAAGGGAAAAGAAAACTGTGTGAGAGAAAATTTCTGTAAGTAATGGGTCCATCCATATTGTCCCTGAGTCCCACAAGTCTATGTGGTGCAGTCACACTATTCACACTGTCATCCAGTCACATTAAAGCATGTTCACTGTCACACATCACTGTAATCTCCAACATGCCCACTCAGCTAGTGCACCAGTGGATGCCCATGCCAAGGCAGAACTGCTCATGCTTCTGCCATGCCAGCCCCATTGTCAGCACATCAGTGACCTGTTCACCTGTTGGAATATACTCCAATTCCAGTTCCCCACCAGTGTACTTCTTGCATATGAAATAATACTGCACATCAATGTGTTTGGTATGTGCATGAAAGGCCAGATTTTTTGCAATGGCAATGGCAGACTGATTGTTGATTCAGAGTGTTGTAGGAGAGTCATGGAGTTTGCCAAGCTTGGAAAGGAGGGTGTGAAGCCAGACAGCTTCTTCTGCAGTGCTGCAGTGTGCATGCATGCAATGTATTTGGCTTCTGTGCTAGAGAGCACCATTGAGGCTTGCTTTTTGGAGCTCCAGCTAATTGCACCACCAGAGAGAATGAAGACATATCCAGAGATAGATCACCTGTCATTGACATTGGCTGCCCAATCAGCATCAACAAAGCCTGTTAACTCACCAGGGGAGTTGCCATCAAAGAGTAGTGTATGATGTGCTGTGGTACATAGATACCAGAAGGTGCAATTTAAAGTGTGGGAATGCACATCACCTGGTGTCACAGTATATTGGCTGAGTGTGCCAATGGTGTACACTAAGTTGGGTTGCATCCCCAACATTGTGTACATGAGTGTGCCCACTGTGCTCTGGTACCTGTGAATGTCTGCTGTCACTTCTGGAGCATCAAGCTTCATGAGTTGCTCATTTTGGAGTGATGGGGTGACCATGGGGTGTGTGTTGTGGTGACCATATCTGTGACAGACATCATTGATATATTTCTCCTGGGAGAGGACAATGGTCCCACATTCATGATCCCATGTGACCTGCATGCCAAGAATCCAGCCAATTTCACTGAGGTCAGTCATATCAAAGGAATGTTTAAGTGCTGCCTTTGCCTTTTCTATCTTGTTGATACTGTGTGATGCAAGTACAATATCATCAACATAAATTGTGACAATGCATATGAGCTTGCCAGATGTGTCATGTTTTAGAAAGACAGAGTGGTTGGCATTAGAGTGTGTATAACCTAGTGCTTCAAATACCTTCTTGATGTGCTCATACCAGACTTGTCCACCTTGGTACATGCTGTAAATGGATTTTCCAAGGCACCAGACCTTACCCACTGAAGGTTCAAATCCAGTGAGTGGCTTGAGATAGATTTCTCCATCAAGCACACCATTGCTTCTTCATAGGTGAGCAGATCACTTTCAGATGTCATTGTTGTGGCTTGCATGCACTCACTGCTATTGAGTGGTGGTGTGTCTTCTGCAGGTGGCTGCATATCAGCAGTTGTATTTGTGCCCTTTTGCTTTCAAGTGTACAACAAGACATTGTAGTGTTCATTGTCATTGTGAATAGGTGTGTGTTTGTTGTGTGAGGGTCAACTTGTCACCATGGGCATGGGGATAGGTGTAGGAGCTGTGGGTGCTGTAAGTCACATGTTGGGCATGGAAGTGGCTGCTGTCATAGGGGTCACAGTTGTGGGAGCTTCAACAGGAGAAACTGGCAGGTTACTGGCATGAGTATCACACTCATGGGACTCTGAGTCATTGTTGGGATCAAAGATGATCTGCTCATAGCATTTTGCAGGGCCCCCTTCATTGAAGATCATATCATGTGATTCAATGATGCACCCACTTGGGTGGTGGACCAGGTGGTAGGTGCATTGATTGCACATGTAGCTGATGAAGGTGCAAAGCAGCTGTTATGAGGCACTTGCTTTGGCACCTTGTAATGCATTTTTTCTTTTTCTTTTTCTTTTTTCCTTTTTTCTTACTTGCTATAAGTGTAGTATTAACTACAGTTGTTGAGCTTAGCTCCTACTTATAGTAAGGACTCCATTTCCCTTCCTTTATAGTACTTTAGTATTTACATACTAGAGTGTGAGCTTAGCTCCAAGTACTATAAAGTACCTTCCTTTCTTCTTTATTTATTCACATTTACTTGCTAAGGACTATCACTATACAATTAGCAAGGACTCATTGTATTTCATCTCTATTTGTCATTGTTTATCTCTCATCTCACTCATGCTTGTGGCTACCTTGCACTTAGCTTACTATGGATGTGACTTGGTCACATGATCTCATTGATTGCTGCACAATCATTGTTGATCAGTGAACCTTAGTCACATTTTCTATTCTTAGAACTCCAATTTTGTATAAGTAGTTGAAAGCCTGGTGGTCTTAAACCCCAGTCTTGTCAACTTCACAATCTAGGGATTCTCCTATACTGTGCTTGACCTAAGCTCACTACAATCTTGCTTCACTCCCTAAGAACTAAGTCTAAGATCTCTAAGTCACTCTTAAGTGTCACTAAGACATCCTAAACTTGTCACCCTGGATCCTCAATTAGTCATTGGTGGTATCATCCTAATCACTATTTCATTGATCCCACTCTTCATCATCATCAGGAACATCTACTATACTTACCAAGTGCACACCAACTACCTTGTTACCAGGGGTATAGTTATTGCAAACTTTCCCTAAGACCATCCAATAGGCCACTCTTAGCAGCAGTGACTTCATGTTGAGTTTGCATTGGTACTTGTCCAGAATGTGGATGAAGGCTTTGCAACCAAAGATGTGAATGAGGGCAATGTTGGGCTTGTTACCACTCCAGGATTCTTCTGGCATGAGATCATCTCTGAGCACATGTTGGCACTATGTTGTGCAAGTAAGTGGCATACTCGATAGCATCATACCAGTAACAATGTAGGAGGTTGGTGTTGGTGAGCAGTGTGTGCATGGTCCCATGAGTGTGCAATTCATGCATTTGGCAACACTGTTATGTTGCAGTGTGTCAGTGGTCATCATTTTGTGTTTAATGCCACATGCCTGCAGGAACTTCTGCATGCACTTGCCCATATATTTGCCTCTGCCATCTGAATGGAGTGCCTTTATATTTGCACTGGTCTCAACTTCAGCACATGTGATAAAGTCTGTGAGACATTGATCACTTTTGTGTTTGAGGCTGTGGATGTAGACATTGTGTGACTTGTCATCACTAAATGTTGTGAAGTGGTCATACCCTTCATGGTAGTGCATTTGCATGGGCCCACACAGATCTGGAAAGATGTGGCCAAGCACTGTGTCAGCATGTGTCTGTCAATTTCACAATGTCATGTCACATGTGCTTGCCCTTGATGCAAGGCTCACATATCCTGAGAGTGTCACTGGCCATGTTGCCAGTAATGGCCATGCCTTTGACCTTACCATTGTGGACCATGCACAGTACAGAGTCTACACTGATGTGACCTAGGTGGTGATGCCAGGTCTGTATGTCAGCAGTAGCTGTGCTTGTGCATGCAATGATGGTGGAAGGATTGTTGGAGATGTCAACACCTTCCGACAGGAGTGATACAACATGTGTGATTTGTGCAATGTCAGAACATGCATGTGCATGTTGTGGATGTAGAGGTTATTCTTGAGGCAGCCAATGCATGTTAGTGCATTATCCTTGTTGAGGATCTTGCACATATCCTCATTGAATTGGACATGTGCACCACATTTTGTGAGTGCAGAGACCAATAGGAGATTACTGTGGAGCTCAGGGACATAGAGTATATCATGTAGGATGGTCTGGTTCCATTTCTTGTTGGCATGCATCTCCATGTGGATGTTGCTGGCACCCTCAGGTTGAATGTAGCTGTTATTACCTAGCCAGACTTTGCATGGCATAGCAAATGGATGGTAGAGGTAGAACCAGTCATGGTTGGAGCTCATGTGGTGACTGGCACCTGAGTTGATGAGCCAGCAAGCTGAGAGATCATTGTGTTGTGTGAGTTTTTTGGCAACTTTGAAGAGATTTAATGATGCATCATCATTATCATCTTCATTGTGTGTTTGTGCATGTAGTGCTGTGCTGTCAGTAGCAATGTGTGCCATTGCAGTGCCCTTTTCAACAATAGTCTTCAACTTTGTGGCTGTGGATTTTGCAGTGCATACAAAACCCTTTCACCCTGTGCTTTTCCTGTCACTCCTCATCCAACATTGCAGGTCCTTTGCCTTTGCCTTTGCCTTTCAAGTGAGCCACAAATTCACCTGTTGTGAGGCTGACACTATGTCAAAGCCAAACAACTGAAGAAATGCTAAAACAACAAAGGATAATCACACTTAGACTAGCAGATATCCCAGATATATTCAGTGTAAAGTAAGAGAGGAAAGATAACTGGTACTGTACCTAGTGGATATCCCAGATGATCAGAATTGAGGAATAAACTGCTAAGAGTCCTATGTATATATTGTATGCTAGAGAATACACAGACCATGCTGTACAGTATAGGGCCAGAGAATGAGATAGTAAAGTAATGATGTCTAACATAATAATAGAGGGGATATGTAAGTGCTGACTGAGGCTCCACAGCAGGTGTGAGAAGGATTGGTGAGCATCCACAGTAGGAGTGAGAAAATGAGTTATAACTAAAGATAGAACTGGCTGATCAGAGATTGGACAACTGGCACATCATTGGCTGATAAAGACAAACAGAATGAATGCATGACCATGGAAATCACTCTGATATATCAGGAGTGATTGTAAGATCTATGGTGATAGAGATATAAGAAAAAATAGAAAAAATAGAGATAAAACAAATGAAAATAATAGTGACCTGACACCTGTGGAATCTGTGTTGTTTTTTTTGGATTTGCTCCTCAAGTGCAACTTGTGAGTGACCATTCTCAATGTTGAGATCAGTTTCCTTCATGGCAGTGAGGATTGTTTTGAGCATGTCATAGGATGGAGGAAGCAAGATGATGATGGCAATGGCAATGAGTTTTTTGTCAAGTTGCTGCCTGAGCAAAGAGTGTGTGTGTGCAGTGCACACCATTGCATTTATTTGCAGTTTAAGGGGGGTGTTGTCAGATAGAGTGCTGTGGAATAGCTCACTAATCAAGTAAGCAATTTTCTGCTCCCCTTTCCCTCCATATCACATCATTAGCTTCTCCCAAGTGTCTTTTGATGTTATTGCATATAGCATGGTGTTGAGAGGCTCTGTGAGGCCGACGTTTGCCAGCAAGGTCACACAATGTATAGGAAGAGGAATAAGAGCTAACAAAGGGATGAGATCACGCTTGTGCAAACGGATATCCCAGATGTATTCAGCTGGAGAGTAACTACGATACAGCTGAATTATATATACTAAAAAGATCCTGCGCACAGACCATGTATGTACTGTAGGGCAGGTGTATCATAAAGGAACGCGCAGCATTCCTGTGAACGATCGATAAGCAACTTGCACAGCATCAGTAAGGATGCGCAGCATCTGTGAGAAGCTCTGTAAGCGACTATGAGAATATATGTCATATACGTATAGTAATCGGCCCGATGACGAATGATGAATGAGTCATACATAATCGCGATAAGATCTACATAATCTGATAAGATGTCTTAAGTA